>JAATOF010001994.1:0-26143 GCA_013170925.1 Podosphaera leucotricha | reverse complement strand
TGTATTAAATACTAAAGCACTATGATTTAATACATCTACTAAAACAATAGATCTAGATCTACTAGATTTTTTTCGTTCACGTAATAAGACATAATTGACGGGTATCACTTCCATAATAGGCTTAGCTTAGACATAAAGCTTTTCAATTAAAATTACTCCTACCAGCCCTAATTACTAAGCTGGACACGTTGTGATGTTGATGGAGTAATAGGTGAGGGAGGAGTTCCGTCAATTGGGCGACCCAATCACAATCGATCTAAATTGACAAGGGGCTGGGAAGAAATAACAGTTTAATGATGATGATATTTGAAGTTATATTATAACAAATTATTATCCTCGTAAGTCGTCCGGGCTGGTCCTCTGAGTAGAAGAGTCTGGGTAGCTTCAACAACTGCCACACTTGAGACATAGTGACCGCTGGTTCGCATCCAGGTTCGCATCTAGCATACTCTTCTACTGCGCCACAGAAATAAGTAGACCATATCTGGTTCAGGATGCTAGGATAGATCAAGATTTTTCTCGAATTTTTCTTGGTCGGACACATGTACTCACGGTTGAGAGTCGGGAGCAAGTCCCTACTTACCTAGGTAGTGGTTTCAGTGAATGTTATCTATTGTATGAGTGTTTAGCCAGACTATCAGTATGTCCGAAATCTGCGACCTTCCTAGCGCCGTCGAGTGCCGGGGGTCCTCTAGTTATTACATAATGTATTATTATTTTTATTACCATCATGTTATTCTAAATACAACAGTTTGAATCTGACATGCTCAGGTAAGTGCAGAAGAACCAGATTATTGATTAAATAGTGTGACTAAGCTCTCCAATTGTTTTTTTAATTTGAGCCACCAAATTTGAATTTCCAAAATTCAACTGACATTCGATAGAAATTTGTGTTCAGATGACACATGCCCACTGGTCAAACGTCAATGAACAAAGCTTCAAGTTATCAAGGCTCATGCTCTCTGATGGCGCTCGATTGTGTCAACATGAAGGATCATAATATTCTTGTGGTTAGTCACCAATTGAATAAATGAAAAAGTAAATATTGATATGGCTTTGACAATAGAGAACTAAGATGAATAAATTCCCGTCTTGTTTTCCCGTTCCATTCCACAACCATGACCGCTTTTTCACCGACGATCTCCACTGACTCAATCATCCAGTCTGATCGATATCTACAACACGGCTGATAATCTGTACATGTTTCATTCGAAGGTTAGGGTGGGAACCAGCTCAGACTTTTATGGCGTAATATGAGACACAAATGAATCATCAAAGCCCACTCTTATGACGTACGACCAAGGAAAATACCACGAAAAGCCAGATGATCGTGTTTATGACTCTTGGGTACATGAATTTTGATGTTTACCTGGTTTTGGGTCATACCTTGAGGTTTGGCCGTTAAAGATATTATCAACTTTGTGGCATTTGACATCTTGTTTCTCCTAAACGTAATTTTATCATAATCAGCACAGTATACCAATACACGTACTCTTAATCATTACAGCTTTCTACTCTTTGAAATTAGCTGTACTAATCCAATTTCTTACGCCGGATAGAGTGACTACTTCAGCCGTAAAAAATGATACACGTATCACAATCCCCGAGCTAAAACGATCACAGATTACAGAGATAGTGAGAAAGTTGCCGAAGCAAAAAGTAGCCACGAGGGTTTAAAAGGGAGGAAATCCGAAAAGCCAATATCAGTTCAATGAGCTCAATGGCGTAATGGTACACCATTCGGGCCGTTCTTTCTAGACGAAACGGGTAGCTTAGAGTTCCTAGACGCAAATACGACGATGTGTTGTGTAATGGGTGAGCTTGATTCCATTCCTGAAGTCATAATAATAGGGAAATCTTGAAAATCTAATAGCTTTCTGTAAATTCGATCGTCACATTCCCTTAGCTAAAATCTCCATAGATTAGGGTAAATTTTACGCTCGCTGTCTTTATCCATCGTGGGATGTATCCTTTCGATAGTCACACATCTGAGAAATTAAGATATTCTAATTTAAATCTAAGCGTAGATGTATATGGTAAGGAGAAGAATGTGTCTCCGTCCTTGATGCCACAAAAAGATACTTGGCGGGGGGGGGATTCGGTTGGCAGGAGAGAAACAAATCCGGTATAATTAGTGCTCGTACATGAAGCTAATACCCTAACTTACATGAGAATTTGACTAACACGGACCAGTCGACAGATAAGGATAAACTCGGCGTCAATGTAATTTAACACTTTAGACTATCCAAAGCCACATTCCGATCGTCATATTTCATTAAGGTATCGGCGAGGACTACGCCATGATTCTACTGAGACCAATGACCTCACACCACTCTTCAGCTCAAACCCACACACAATTTTGTTACGAGTATTGTACGTATCTTGTAATCAGTATTCGCGGACGACATACAATACAATGCTCACATCCAAGCCAACAATAACGCGGGATGAGGAAAGTTACCAGCACTAGAAATCCTGTTGTTCTGAAACAGACGTCTAAGCTCGTTGTCACTGATTTCAGATCTTCTTCTCTATTTTGATACATCTGATCCACAGCCCTCACTCACTCTCTATCCATAGGCCTCACAATACGATTTCATTCACCCACGCCCCAGCGAATCCTGTTTTGTTTCCTGACGCCGCGAGGTCATCCGTTATCTTTCGCCATGGTAGCCGGTAGCACGAAAGAGGACCCCTTGGATTATACCAACTGAGCCTCTTGCCCAATGATCGATAGAAAATAATTATTATATAAATTTAAAGTTACTCCAGTACTTAGAACCATCATCGATTGGCCTTGAAACGAGCCTTTCACCTCTGAATTCCATATCTCTCTCCATGTCTCTCTCGTTCAACTAGTTTTTAACCTTATTAGCTCAGATCCTTATCTTTCGCCACCTCTTAACTTACAAAACTCATATTCTAATTCGCGATTATCCTTCTACAACATTTTCTAGGATTAAAACCTCTGGAAGTTGCTATTCAAGCTACCATCCAAGATTGTAAAGATGATAATTTTAGTAGCAAGAATGCTGCCACTATGGCTTATACTGTACCTCGAAGCATTTCTAGGTCTCGTTTAAATGGATAGAGGAGCCAGGCAATAGCACAACAACATCGCCAGAGATAAAGTATAGATCAGGAGGAATTTCTTACTAATAAGATTTTTAATGAGGATGCTCGAGGAAGTACAATTTTTCACGCTAGAATCAGTGAAATAGTTTGTGGAAATTTTAGGACAAATGGGGAACAAAGGTCATTTAGCAAAAAAAAGAAAAGGCTCTCTAGCTTTCTTCGTCGTAATTCAAAGATGCATTCTGCATTCAATTATTGGAAGAAAGCTAGAAGCTTGTAGACCTCATGCAGCTAAACCTAATGATTCAAAAGCCTTCTAGATAAATATGATCAGACTTGTAAAGATTTAAATATTAAGCAATCTGACATCTGGAATATGTTTGACACTGAAGTCGCGGTGGACGCATCTAAAAATTCTCAAGTCCATGCCAGCTCTAGTCAGAAAAAGGCCTCTATATAATGAGTTCCCGAAATCCGAGAAAATCGGTGTCAATAATTGAGATATTTGGTCATTTTCGAGGGAAATTACCTGCAATCCACTTGCTTTCCCAGCGAGTAAGTTACGAATTGGTTCCATACCACTTCGGAATAGATGACTTCAAAAGCAGTTGGTAATGACTGCTGGAAGACTGTTAATATTCCTGCAGCTTGGTCAACCAATCGAACCAAAATCCTGGTGCTTAACGGTCACGGTCGCCATGCCAATCTAGTACTGCCACAATATTTGAGCTCGGTCATCAGATGGCCTTTCTCCTATTTTGTACGAGTACCCTACGAGCAGAATTCGTATGCTGCCTGACCTGAACTTTCAATATAAGATTTATTTAGCGTCTTCACTATGTAGGAAATGAGCTTTCGCCCTGCTACCCTCGTCATCATTAACTGAAAAAGAATCAAGGAGACAAAGGCAAATCTCCTTCTTTCATGGCTTCAAATGTTAGCTTCATCAGCACCAGTGATATCCTTGATGGTTTGGATCATTTGCCACCTGAAAAAGGTTATCCTAATGATTCCTTTTAAGGTACTCATCCTGCTCCTGAAAACATTAAAGGTACAAAGGGTATTAAATTGAAAGAAAAATCAATCTTCATTGGTATGAAGCTCTGATTTTACCAAAGCCTCTCCTATCTATAAGGCTGAAACAGCTATGAAAGTTTCTTTGGATACCCTGGTGCCTTTATTGTCCATAATTCTCTTATCTACGTCAAAATCTATTGAGCAGAAGCGATTTGATGAAACTCGAGAGAGAATTAAAATCACTTTGATTGACATAAACCTACGTACAAGCGATGATGAAGAGTCTATGGACTGAAATCACGCCTTGTATTGAGGGCGAATGGTTTCCTCAAGTACTGATGATGAAGATGATCGAACCCCCGCCATTAGAGTTATAGCTCAGAAACTATATGCTAGTGATTTCAAAAAAACTTCACCCTTAATAGGTGCGTCAATGAACTCAGAATCCTTCGCCCTGGATTCACCTATTACCTGACATTATTTGATGCTGCTCGTAAAAGTATATTGAATCCTTATGACGTTTTTGATGGCGAGTAATGAGTATTTAATGTGATTACAATCCTCACCGTTGCGCCAGAGGATCCGAGGACCTTTATGTTCATGCACAAACAACCAACCCCAAAAGATAAAGCGCCGCCTGTGAGAAATACCTGCGTTTCGCACGGTTGGGAGTCATGCTTCCATTCTTGGCCGATCATCTGTCAGACAATGATAGGACTAACCTTAGCGTCAAGTCGGAATGGGTTATGAGCTTGCATGCGTTTTCCATCCAAGAGAAGCTGCTCCACTCAACATCGACCTGCCCTCCCTGCTCAACGTGGTTGAGGTTTCAATCCACAGTGTGAACCGAAAGGGCTATCGACGGCGTAGTCATAGACATGGTGGTGGGTGTTTGGGATCAAGTGCAATCTGGTGAGCTTGCTTTATCTATTTGATCGACCCCAGATTCTGTGTGGTATCGCGCAAGTGGTGCAACACTTGATTTGTGAGAGTCCATGTATCCCTTAGCACACCACATTGAACGAGGCGACGATGTAGATTGCCATTTTCGCTTATCTTGAAACCGACGAGAATTTCTTTCAGACCTTGATTTTTACACTCGTCAAAGAAATAGTTCTCACGAATCCAGCCGCAGCCCAGAGATCTTTATTCGATGGCTGAACTAGTGCGAGCACTGAAGCAATTCACAGTGCAAGTACTAACGAAACAATCTCTGTGTCATCCGTCAGGGCATTAGGATTCAGGCTGTTGGCACTTCTTTTCAATTTGATGGCGACTGCGATATTAGCTACAAACTCTCAGCGAAAAAGGAGCTGATGCAGTAGTTTATATAACGAAAATAAAAATCTCAATTGTTATCTTAAGAATAATCTAACAGGGGGACTTGAGTCTGTTCATAGAAGCAACAAGGC
This sequence comes from Podosphaera leucotricha, assembly GCA_013170925.1. Classification (NCBI taxonomy): domain Eukaryota; kingdom Fungi; phylum Ascomycota; class Leotiomycetes; order Helotiales; family Erysiphaceae; genus Podosphaera; species Podosphaera leucotricha. The sequence goes on along the minus strand of JAATOF010001994.1, from coordinate 20,639 downwards.
TCATGTTCAATTTAATTTTTTCTAGAGAGTGAGGCTCACTATAACTATCTATCAAAAAGTTCAGATTATGCGCCACTTGAACAATTGGACGGGTCCACGCTGAGTAAAAAGTATAATTTATGCTTAAATATGCAAAATACATTGTGCCTAAGATAGAGTCCAGGTGAATGATGCAGGGCCCTCTTTTCAAAAAAAATCAAAGAGCATTGAGGCCCTGAGCTGTAAAGCAAATGTAGCTAGCGCCCTTGAAATTATGACAAAGTACTTACGTGGTATATTCTTCGTCTAGTATAACCACTCTGATGCAATATATTGTGCAAATCGCGTTTATATCTGCACATGAGTTTTGGTAGGACGAATTGAAAAGAACTCGATAACGGAAATAAATTTGATAAGGATGCATTCGGGTGCTGAATGGAACTGTAGAGATCATTTTTAAAGGCACAGTGCAATTCAACTTAACATCTATGAAAGAAATAACCTACATTTATCTTTTCTTTCGCTTTTCAACGAAGGAGACCATACGCCATGATGATATTGCTCTCAAATTTTTGCTCCGAGAAAAGTGATATGAGAGTCAATGTATGACCTAGAATGATGTTGATATGGAAGATGGCAGTTCTCCGAAAAATTTAGTAAAATTAAGTATTTGTACATGTATAATTAAAAAATTCGTCAACGGCTGGTAAACAATCTTCCTAGAAACCCTCCGGCAAGGTTCCCCGGAAACCCACTGGAGAGCATAGCACTGCCCGCAATGTTGGATGCTTGACTAAACTTATCACATCGTGAAAAACCTAATGTATTTGTAATGGCCAGAGATAGCGCTATTGCTAAGTTGCACGTGTGTTAGTCGAGGATCTTGTCATTTAGTTAAGAATCTCAGCTTACCCACGAGCGTTAGCCAGATAAATTCAAAACTAAAAATTGCTACAAGTGCAAGCGCTACCCAGAGAAGTGGCTGTGTATAGAGGGCAATCCAGAAGAAGCGGCTATCGGTAGCATTAATCACCTTCGATGCTGGATCTGAGCTTTCAAACACCCAGTGGGAATCTCCAGTGTGCGGGTTAACCTCGTTCCACCAGCGTAGGCCAACTAAGCGTCGTCCGGCGATGTTTTTCAGATAATAGAAGTCTGCTGCGAGCAGTAGGATAGTAACGATGAAAATTAAGACACTTGATGCGGTCAGAAGGTTGCAGTTCGAGTGAGATGAGTGAATTTGAATGCTGAAAGTTCCACGAGTTTGGGAGCTTACAAATTCTGGGTAAAAATAAGACCAAATAGATAAACTAAAAGAGAAGCTGCAGGATCAATCGTTAGCTGTAAGCTGTCCTAAGTCCGGCCATGAACTACTTACAAATTCGAAATCCGAGGAAGCAGAGCAGAGTAATAGGATGAGAGCTAAGTCTCCAGCTTAAGCTGCCCTGAGTTGAATTCTGTTCCATGATACAGAATGCTGACACTGGGCAGAAAGACTTGATCGGTTAACATCGTGAAGAAGCTACAGTACCCATGCATCTATCTTTCACTGGCTGTACAAGGCTTGACAGCCTCGTTCAATGACCCACAAATGTACAATTGTAAACCATCTCTTTTAGGCGCCCATCATAAAAAATATAAGTGTCGAACCTGTCATGAGACGTCAGTCTAGTTTGAAAAATTATTGAAAATAGTATGTTCACTTGATCTATTGGGTCAACGACAAACGACGACTTTCTATATGTAGTTAGGCATACTTACTCCAATGAGAAAAACGGAATATCCATAACCCGCCCCGATATTCCTCGCATAATGGACAAAATTATACCATCGAATAGGGTCGGATAGCTTAATGGTAAGTCAGTCACCCAGTCTGCTCCTCTAAGTGTAACATGAACACCTGCCCCACCCCACTTTAAACAGAGCGACCGCTGGTTCGAATCCGACAGGCCCCCTATCTACTGCTGAATACCGAGGGCGAACACTTAACTTGAGTACATCAGCAATCACGAGTAAAGAGCGTTGAGATGGAGCATAATTATCGGTAGCAAGGGAGCAGCAATCTTACATAATAGTTGAACATATCTTTTCGTGGTTGCAAGCTCAATAGTAGCACGTCTCGAGTAAACCTACACATCTCAGTCTAAAGCCCCTTGCCCCCCCCATTTCCAATAATTAGTGATGGGTAGAAGACTAAAGCACTAGTGATGAAATTGTATTCTTCATACAGAGTTGTAATTCTCGTATATTTAGCCCAAGTAATCTTACCCTGCCCATATCCTCAAATGCTCGATAATGCAATCGGAAATGTGCATACTATTACACGTATCGAGGAGTGTAAAGCCTACGCGGTTGATTTCTAAGACAGAAAGAATGAGCAAGAAAACATTTACTGCCCCTCATGTGCAATAAATATACAATACTTTCACACTTTAGGAGTTAATCCTTAGAGTGGGGTTAGTTACCGTTATCCTTATCGTGAAAATACTTTAGAGCCAATCATATTACCCCGCTTCTTCCGTTTCTTCCGTTTAAAAGGAAAAGCTCCTACCCCGCATTTACACTCATCCGCTTTCCCAGCGCCATATGCACCCAAGAAATCCAGTTAATGCATGATATTTGATAAGAACATGCTTCCCTTAACATCAGATGAAGGATTTTCAGACTATTCTGAAAGAATCATAAAAATTGCTTGCTCATCAAGTTCTGCAAACATGATTGATGAGTCTGGGAGGGAAGAAATTGGCTGTCAGTTATTCGTTCAGACAGCAGGAACTACACCCACTTGATTACTTTACAGGATATTGATGTCCATGCACAGCACATATATGTACTAGTATATATACTCCCATTTGTAAGCAATTAGTTTAAATTACCTCAACCCGCTCTTGAATCTTTGAGGATTTAGATACCTCGCCCGCCCTGCTATCAAAACTCGAGAAGAAAGCCTGTGTAAAAGCTTCTTCATGTTAAAAAGTCCCGCCCCCTAATTATCGATAAGCTGGTGCCTGTCCCTCACTTAATTGATTCCTCTGCTATAGAGATACTTCAGAAACTTAGCTTTTCGGCGGCATTTAAAGTATGCCAACCTTATCAGCTAGTGAGCCCGGGATTTTATTAGACCTCGAGGCAGACTCTTCAGTGGATGGGCCAAACCTTGATAGCATCATTGCAACGAGGAAAAAATCTGGGAGACTTATCGCTGGAACTTCGGCATATACTTGTAGCGATTTTTTCAAGAGCTCAGTACTGGATTTTTCTGTGATACCAACATTCATCCCACTAACTTCTTCAGACAAAATTAAAGCCAAAAGCTAAGTGTTGGAGTCGTAAGTCTTATCTGAGCCTCTAGAAAGTTGCATTTTTAACTATTCAGATTATTTGAGCTTGGAGGCAAAAAGTCGACAAGCAAGTTGTTTGAAAAGTGCAGCAAAGCATCTCAAAAATCCATCCTTGATATCTCTTGGAGGCGGCTTCCCAGTTGCTGAGAATTTTCCATTCGAAGAAATCACTATCAAGGTTCCTAAGCCACCTCACTTTGGCGAAAAAGAAACAAGAGATACAGGAGTTACCCTTCGAGCTGGAAAATATGATGTCGCCGAAGGGAAAAGTGAATATGACCTCTCAATTGCTCTCAACTATGGATTAGGAACAGGTTCCGCACAGCTAATACGGTTTGTGACGGAACACACTGAAGTTGTGTGCAATCCACCGTACGCTAATTGGAGCTGTGCACTCACAGTAGGGAGTACTTCGGCCCTGGATCATATATTTCGGATATTTTGTGAAAGAGGAGATTATATTTTGTCTGAGGAATACACCTTCGCCTCGGCAGTAGAAACTGCGATTCCTCTAGGTGTTAAGTTCTTGGGTGTGCCAGTTGACGATGAAGGGCTTATTCCCGACGCCTTGGATGAAATTTTAAGCTCATGGGACCAGAAATCGAAAGGTACACGCAAGCCCTTCCTTCTATATACTGTGCCATCAGGTCAAAATCCCACAGGTGCAACACAGGGTGAAGTCCGACGAAGAAAATTATATTCAATCTGTCAAAAACATGATATATATATCATTGAAGATGAGCCATACTATTTCCTTCAAATGCAGCCATACGCTGGTCGTGACACAGCACCTTTACCGCCACCCGCAAACAATGAAGAGTTTCTGAAATCACTGGTCCCGACATTTGTAAGCATGGATATTGATGGCCGCGTTCTACGAATGGACAGTTTCTCAAAGGTTCTGTCGCCAGGTATGCGGACAGGCTGGATCACGGCTTCGGAACAAATTGTAGAGCGATTTATACGTATAAATGAGGTGTCGGTCCAAAATCCGAGCGGGTTCTCCCAAATTATCCTATTTAAGTTGCTAGACGAGCATTGGGGTCATGATGGCTATTTTAAATGGCTGATAAATTTAAGAATGGAGTACTCGAGACGCCGGGATGTAATCCTTGGAGCATGTGAAAGGTATCTCCCCAAAGAAGTTGTAACCTGGAGCCCACCTATGGCGGGCATGTTTGTAAGTTAATATTTCCATTTTCTTGTGTGTTTTGCCTGACAAACTTAGCTATGGCTCAAGGTAAATTGGCATTCTCACCCAGCAGCATCTATTAAATCTATGATTGAAATCGAAGAGGAGATTTTTTTAAAGGCCATCAATCATGGAGTTCTCGTCTCAAGGGGCAGCTGGTTTATGGCTGATCGGACGAATAATACACCAACAGAAATGTTTTTCCGAACTACATATGCAGCAGCGACATCTGAAAAGATGGAGGAAGCTATTGAGAAATTCGGTTTAGCTATTCGTGATTCTTTTGACATGTCAGTTTGCTGAAAACTTTCTATTTATATTGTCTTTAGTGTTCTGAAAAATCTAATTTTAAACGTAACATTGTCTGGGGAATTTGAATTCTGATGATGTTTAATTTTCCAAATATTATTTGGATTGACCTTTTCTTTCTGAGCTTATCGTCAGATGAGCTCAGGTCCATCTTCAGTCGAAGTCATTATAGTCTGTCGAATTGATGTATAAATTTATTCAACTCATGATAAGCTCCGTCTAAATATTCATTAGATCATAAACAATGAAACCTAATCAATCGGAAGAAGGGAACACCCTCAACCAAAATCTTATGACCAATGAGGGGGTGAAAAATATTAACATTAATTTTTAATATTGGCACAATACCATGACAAGTGCCACGGACTACAATAATACCATTAACACGTCATAGCTATGCTATTCACGGTCGTACATCTATTCACACCTTTTCATAGAGCGAGATGATGAATCTGGTACCCACCACGCCACCATTCTTCTTGAGATGCCAGATTCTAATTTCTCGGGAGTCAGCAAATAAAGAGGACCAGGCGTACACTTGGAGCTTCACTTATTTTCGTAGGTGCTGCATCGCAGGTTCACCCAAGGCCGCGAATACGCAGGTCCCTTCTCGCCAGCGAACAAAATTACTAGAAGTCGAGGATAGTAATAGTAACCAAGTGAGTAGTTTGTTGGGTTCATGATGGATGCAAGTGCAGGTATAATATATATCGCGAAATACGGGTTATGATCCGGCGATGAGAGATTCAACATCTATCTCATGGTGCTTGAAGGATCGCACGACTGAGCTTACCTGACTTCAAGCTGAATTCTGGGCCTGGTGGAAATGAACATCTACCGCGCGGAGCTGCGTGTCTCAGTCTCTTGATCATAACCACTTGGACATGACGGGCCATATTTCAGTGACGACGACGCGCCCTACAACGCTTTTTGATACCGGTGAGGAAAGAGCACGGCATTTGTGAGTGCTGGATTACGTCCACAACACTCAGACGTGGGGATAGAGGTATCTCTCGTACAAGATTACTTCAAGCGGCATCTCCGTGCATCATGTCTAGATAATAAATATACTGTCAGAGATGGGATCATTGAGCTACCGACGACTAAAGCCCCTCTACTCTTGAGGCCTTTTTTGTCCATCGCCTAAGCTCTGTGACAGCTCGAGGGACAAAAGACAATTGGCGAGTGGTCAAAAGCTGAAGTGGACTTAAATCATTAGATTGTTTGCTCAAAACTCAAGAGAAGAGTAATCGTAAAAATGTAAGGCTACATGTATATACATGTACATGAAATGGTTTTAGTATCCAAAAAAAATAAGCGAAGCCTCGAGACCTCAAATGATTTATATTATGATGGACTGTAACATCTATGGTAATGACCTCGAACCGCTGACTATCGCAGGTTAAACCTGTCGTTCTTGAAACTGGCGATAGTTGAAGTTGGTTTAGTGGTAGTAGTTTTCATGAATGCCACGTAGGCTCGCAGGATAAGCCCGGTCTCTATGCTATCAGGAGAGCGGTTGGCGCGTCTGCGTAGCCTAAGACTACTAGGCATATCTATTATCTAGTGGACATCTGTTTTATCTAAACCAGCAGCTGGTGGTAAGATTGGTCTAATAGGAGTATTGGTAGGTCGGCTGTTACATATGTAATACTTGTGGAAACTGAATGTGTCAGGGCTCTACATTCGACGCAAAGAAATGATATGGATAAAATCTTTTTCTGTTCTCTCTTTGGTTTTCAAAAATGATCCGAAAGCCTTCGACTGCAGCCTGCTGGTTGCTGAAACAAGGCAACAACCACAAGCCTCTGATACCCTGCGCTCTTCAAGGTCAGCTAGATAAGATGCCGCTATGCCTAGATGGATCGGTGGAGTCCAGGACTTCAATTTCTTTTTTATCACCTATCTAGATATGAGGATCGAGACTGGCTGCTGCTTTTGACGATCAAAAGTCGATATGTCTGAATCTGATCGACACACTTCCCGTGAACTAAAAGGAAGGGTGCTCACTGGTTCGATGCGAGAAGTAGCGGGATCTTTGCCTGGGTGGAGTTCATTCAACACTTAAAAAAAATCTTTGTAGATCGTCAAGCCTAGTAAATGGCGTCCGAAATTTTGAAACGGATGAAACATAAGGATTTACAGTTCTTTGCCAACTGTTTACAAGATTTCGAGTGTCAATTAGCTCTGAGCGGCGGTGTGGAGACTTATACAACGGTGGGAAAATAGAAGCTCAAGCTTGCGATAAGCGAAAATCTGCACAGGGCGCTCGCTGGTCTGAAACAGCCAAATTCTAGCCAGAATGACGAGTGTGTGAAAGAATTGGGAGTGGTAGCCCTAGAACTGGAAGCTGGGCCGATTATCGACCCCGAGGCTAATCACATGCATCTTCAAAGATCAGCGCACCAAAAAGCAAAATCATCCAGTTGGTTATATCTAACATCCCGGGATAAGCCGTAGGTGCGGATAAGGACGTAGGAATGGGGGGGGGCAAATGCTCTTCTGGCAAGTTTGAGGCGTTTGGCGCTGAAGGTGGACGTTAAGCGCACGGAGACAGAGCACGGTAGAATGGAAGGGGAGTGGACTATGCCGAGGCAACGCGTGGTATCGGAAGAATTTTATGCAATAGGTAACCAAGCAACAGGGTGCAATTTGCCTATAGCGCCTTGGCGATCTCAGGAACAAATCCGGCGTTTGATGGCGGCCAAATGGTGCATAAAGTGTGCCGGAAGGAAGCACTTTGCTGCGAATGTTTGTCCAAGGTTCCACAGGAGACGCGAGCCGAGAGGGGAGCCAGGGCTACCAGGAGTCTTGGAGGGAGAGCAGGGAAACGAGACACTTTGAGAAAGTCGCCCTTGGGGGTACACATCAAGGGTCGCAGGGATAGTCCATGAGCCTAATTCCAATATAGGCTACGATAAAATCAAACTCCGCAAAAGCACGATCAATGTTAGCTGCACTGACGACATTGATCTTGCGGATTGTTTGGATCTCGGCTATTTCGTCGGTAGAGAAAGTAGATTGACTACAAACTAGGTCTCGTTGAGCGGCATGAACCTTGATAAGCGCTTTTACAATCGGAATTATGAAAGCTTTTTTGGCGTAGAACAAGGCAGCGTTCTCTGCGGTGATGCGGTCGTCCTTGAAAATATGCCTCAGAGTGCTTGGATGCCACCAAACACAGGTTAATGATGGGGTTTTCAACCTAACGGCTAAAATCTGGGATTTTCACTCCACACCTTGTAGTATTTAAGTTCAAGGGAGCACGTTTTAGTCTTCTAAAAATTTTGATTTGATCGCGCTCTATATACGTCGTATTAACGCACCCAGAATGGATAGCCATACTATGACCATGCTCAAGAGCCGTCATCTTATGGCTCATCTTGAGAGCTGTGTTTCTTTGGCGATGTCGAAGAGGAGGGGAATCAGAAGCGTCGGACCTAGATGATACTGGGAAGCCTTCAAGCTTCAGGATCATCTCGAAGGAGAGGACGGGGTCACTGGAGAATAAAGAAGGCCTCTGTGAAGCATGGATTGCCTGCTGATGTTCATGTTAATATATGTTGGCTGCATTTGACGTCCGTGATGGCTACAAGATAGTTCCCACCGCGCAAGTTATCGAAGGTTCAAAAAAAGTAATAATTAATACCTCTTCCCCTCAACATGCTGCCGGCCGATTACGCCCGTCGCGGCGATGGGAAAAGCATCCTGTGATCCGATGAAGCCCGGAGAAATTAGCTAGAGCGCAACGACATCAGAAATACCGGGGCTAGAGATCCAAAAAACAGGTTCTTCTTCACGCGTCAATCCAGTCGCACGGAAGTTCGTTCTCTCGATACTAGAGCCGATATTCGTATGCGACAAAACAACGACTCGATTACACTTCTCGGGCGACAAAGATTTAGTTGGCTGTGTAGAACGTAACGATCATATTTGACCATCTCAGGTGGCTGATTTAAACTCTGGGGTACAATCAAACGTCGACTTGTTGAGCACCCTGAATAACCCGGAAGTTTGCCCAAACGTTTGCAAAGAGTGGGGGTAGTTTGGCGCATAAAATCTATGGATCTGTTTAAATTTATAGTCCGTCGTGTCGGCGCACAAAATATCACATTGAGGGTCATGTAGCGGTTAGCTTTGCCTATCTAAGTCTTGAGGGTTATTCAGAGATCACCATTTCGATGCATCCAAGTCTTCGCTCAAATCACTGACCCAAAGATTGATGTCTATGGATCCTTATTCAGCTTTCTAATATAAAGATTCATTGGGAAAATACTTAGGAAACAGATCCTGGGGGAAAAGGTGGTTTGGCTCACGCAATAAAAATTGGAACAATGGAAGTCTGCAATAAATTCTATTAAAGAGTAATCGGATTACAACCATCGATATAACGCTTGATCTTCAACTTCTCCCAACATTCTCGTAACTCTATAGACAGACTTAATGGTCTGTTATTTTTATGCCTGTCGATATAATCCTCTCTATAGTTGATCATTCTATAGCAGTCGAGCATGAGCACTGGAGAGAAAGATTGTAACCCGCTTTAATCTGGTTCATTAACCTGCTTGGGAGATAAATCCTGGCTAGACTCGCTATTTAATCAACTGTTTGAAATTTGCTGGCCACTAGCTCTACCTCTATGGGACAGACAATGTGACGCAGAAGAAAAATCGTTCAAAATCTCCTCATTTGTATGACATCACATGACCTTTAAACAGATAATTCGTTTTTCTTCCACCTTACAAATATCTGTACTGGAGTGGGGAGATGAGCTACATCTTGAGCGCAAATTTTCGATTTATTCCCTGAGATGATGGCGGCTAGAGCTTATTCGGTACCGTTTCGGTTGTAGGCCATTGGTAGCCAGCCGTGTCACTAAACTTATAACCGTAAGACGAAGTGAAATCATCAAGAACTGCTGGGCCTCGTGATCCTAGATGCAATGTCAGCGGAAGATTGTAGAGTGATTGCCATGAACGTACCGTATGGGTATTCCATGGGAATAATTTCCTTGTTATCTTCAAGGTAGTTAAGAAGAGGAGTAAATATCCGCCAGCTAGCATCTAATTCATCGTCACGAACGAAATTTGAATGATCGCCTTTGATAGCGTCGAGAATAAGAGATTCGTAAGCTTCTGGGATCTTCAGATCAGAGAAGCGACGCCGATATGTCAGATCGAGCTCTGTAACCACTGTTTGCATACTTAAGCCAGGTAGTTTCGAATTCATTTTGATGTAGACACTCTCGTTTGGTTGTATACGCATAACCAACTCATTTCTGGGAATATCCTTGAAAATTCCTGAAGTAACATCTTTGAACTGAATGCGAATTTCGGTTTTCTGTTCATTTAAAGCTTTGCCGGCTTTCATAATGAATGGTACACCATCCCATCGCTCGTTCTTAATAAATGCTACCATGGCAGAGAAAGTTGGACATCTAGAATCCTTAGGAACTGTCTCATCTTCTTTGTAGGATGGTTTGCTCCCGTCAAGGGATTTCCCATATTGTCCGATTATCACATTTTTAGGTTCAATGGCAGGTATGGCTCGTAAGACGCGGACTTTTTCGTCACGAACGTCTTCTGCTGAGAAGGAAATTGGTCTTTCCATAGCGAGAAGGGTTAGCACCTGCAGTAAATGATTTTGCATAACATCTCTTATTATACCGAATTCATCAAAATAGCCTCCCCGGCCCTCTGTTCCGAATGGTTCTTTGAAGGTAATCTGAACATTATCAATGTGATTCCGATTCCAAGTGGCACCGAAAAACTCATTACCAAACCTGAGAATCAAAATATTCTTGACCATCTCTTTACCCAGGTAATGATCTATCCGGAAAATTTCTTCTTCGTTCCAGTTTGGCTCCAATGCTTTCTGAAGCTCTCTGGAACTTGTGAGGTCTTTTCCGAATGGCTTTTCAACCTGGTGAGAACGTCTCTATCAGTAACAGGTTAGGACACCAAATCAATAACCTACAATAATCCTTGCAATACCGTTATTGGGATAACAGTTTTTCTTAAGTTGCTGAGAGACGCTTGTGAATACACTAGGCGGTAACGCCATGTAAAATATACGATTGGACTCCTTTCGTCCTGCTTCCAGACTTTCAAGGTGATCTTGTAGACCAATAAATCCTTCATCTTTGTCGTATTGGCCAGACACATATGACGAAAGGCTACAGAATTCCTGCAGTTGTTGTTCCAAATCTTTGGTCGGTGTCTTGATGTAAGACTTGACCCGTTTGAGAAATTCCTCATGGTTCATTTTAGTTCGGGCATATCCAACGATTCTGATGTCTTTTGGAAGAAACTGGTTGCGATACTTCAAGTAAAGTTAATAGTCTGAGCTGACTTTGTAAAATGAGTGTTTACTAACTAGACCGAAAAGAGCCGGAAACTAGAATCACACTAGTTAGATATTTAACAAAATAAAGGTTCGCTTTTTTCATGCTCACAGTCTTCTTTTTGGCTAAATCGCCAGACGCACCTAGCACTACTATTATGGTGTTTTCTTTGAGTCTGAAGATTTATCAACTAGGTTGCAGGAATATATTATTTTTCTGGGCGACATACTCGATTGACCTGCGGGTAGGAAGTTAGTAAAGGAATTGGTGATTGATCAAAAAATCATGAAAATACAACATGCTGTAGTTTTGCGCAAGCTTCCCAGCCACTTGAACGTAGGAGTAAACTCACAACATCTTTTGAAATGAATTTACAGTTATTGCTGTAAAGATACAGTATGAGCAAGAGCTGCTCCCTAAAAAATCTTTTTGCGTTTATAGCCATCTTTTCAAGTGCTGTAGAAAACTCAAATTATTCAATGTAAGGCCACGTTGTCGAAATCCAGTTGATCTCATACTTTTGCGCACAACATAAACCACCTCTTATAAGCCTACCTAAGGAGGCTTGAAATACCACTGCATGGATATGAATATAGAAAAATAACTTACCCGGCGTCATAGCCGTCTGCAGGCCTTAACAAAGTTTCGGACATCACTGCGGATAAATAAGCAGAGATTGGTTCGGGTGGTGTAACGGGTGTATATACGTATTTAAAAGTGAAGAGAGCGGGGGAAGACGAAGAAATGATCGTAATTAGCGTTGGTTACAGCTTCTTAACACCTACTAGGAGTGGGCAGAGTGAGCGGGCGGGCTGTTATGTTATCTGACCCCACCACTAAGCGAACATTTATATAACGACATTCTAGAAGGACCATGACCTAGAGGCGATAAGAACCAATTACATGAGCAAAGCTAACGATAACTGTTTACATAGATTTAGGTATTTACTGTTATGTAGGTATGAGTTGATGGGAGAATAGTTTCATAAGTTGGGAGCACTTGGCCAGACATTCTCATCTCTCAGGAGAAAGGAGAATATGAAAATATCAGTGATGTATATTAGTTAAGCTGGCTCTCATTTAGTTTGACAGCGTCATCACCAGTGACTCGATGACCCAAACTTGGTTATGTTTACATTTACAACATGGGGACATTTAGAGTACGATAACATGGATCAAATTCGCCATCACCGAGTAAATTTTGTATGTTGAGCTCTTGTAATATTTCAACGTAGTCTACAAGAATTACGTACTTTTAATCACGAGTTCATTTAACCCTTGTTCCTGAAAGTTAAAAGTCAATCGAAAGATCTGTGTGCGTAGATCGGGAAGATTTATATGCAAGTCTAAAACAGCGGGCGGATATGTTAGTAAAACGATGATTCGAGATTCCCCTTGAGGGAAGTCAAATGTAACGTCATTACAAAAATAGATTGATATTGTTGTTTTGAATAGCGTAGATTTTCCGCTAATCTCCTACGAGATCAATTATCATCTCTCTATGCCCTGATTTGAACTAATTAGGAAGCAAAACAAGTCACATGGTTGGTTGGTTCAATGTTGATAGTGAAAATAATGAAATTGTATTTAGATCCCTGTCAAGTCAATCTATTTCGTACATCGAGTAGTGAGTTCTTCTAAAAATACTCTACCGTAAAGGTTAATTGTTGTCACTACATGTATGGCTCCATATTTGTTCACATTAAAAGTTTTTAAAAATCGGGATAAATCTTGTAAGAAATATCATGTATTGTATGAGCGTAATATACAAGACTTACTCCAGTTAATTTAAAATTTAATCCTTGCTAACATAAACTAATTCATGTACGTGGTACTCGGAATTTTACCCTTATAGCTACCGGTTGGCAGGGTACATTATATATACATGTACGTGCATGCTTTTAGTATGAAAATAGGAAAGGCTATATTTTAGAAAGTTCTGTAGAGTATTACGATTAATTTTGGAGGACCAGCAAACAAGACTTCTAAAATTTTGAGCCTCCTAATATTAAGCCACGTACGCTATGACGAATTCGTCAAACTCAAATGCAGAGCTTAATAACACATGCATTCAGTAACTTGTACAAAATCATCCACCTGTTTGGTATTGATTCACAATCAAGTCGCATAATTACTGTAACTAGACACCAAAGGAAAAATAAATTGTTTATCTCACTGAATAGACACCATTATTCTGTCCGTAGGCTTCCCATACAGGTATTACAACTCACCAGAAGAGACCATTCAAAATCGTTGTTTACATGTTTTCAACCTCGGGCTTCCCTGCTGGTCTATGCTTTCTTAATTATTTATAGCATAACACGTGAGCCACAAATTAAAACAGTCAGGTATCTATAATAGGTCCTCGTTCCGACTTTCTGAACCAGCAGCCGGAAATCGGACTTTGCAATGGTCAATATATTACAAGAGAACAACTCATGTTAAAAAAAAATCACCCACATTCACACTCACACATTCTTTGAAAGAACTGAAAAGTTTTACTACGTCTTAGATAAGGATGTTTGGAATATAGATGAGCTCGTCCGTGAGCCTCTTATGTGATCATCATCAGGAGAAGACGTTGGGACGGCACAAGAAAGAGTCGTACAAGAGCAGAATAGATAGCGATCATTGGGTGAAGCGAGACTAAGCAGAATCCCGACCTTGGGATATTAAAGCAACATCCAGGAGAATTCTAAAACGGATTCACGGAATATCCCCGATGTTCGCCGGACAAATCAGGGATATACGGCTAAGTCAACTAATTTCATCACGCCTGGTAAGGCCAGAGCCATTAAAATCGCTAGAATAGCCACAGAAAATATCGAGGCGGCCAGAAGACAGCATAAGTCTGTGGAAAGCAAGAAATGGGCTGCAGATAAGTCCACGAGCATGAGGAAATCCAGTCAGTCGATAGAGCAAGTGAGAGATCAAGAGAAGTTTGCCAAAGATCGAGTAGATCATTGGGCAAAGGAAGCAAAGGCAGCGCAAAAGGTCACTAAAACTGCTCAAAAAAAAACACCTTGAAGCCAAGGAAAATGCCATAAATAACTCTGGGGATGGTGCAGCCACCTTTCCTATCTCTCCCGTGCTATATTTGGCGCAGCGGTTGAAAACCTTGGATTTGGTTGAAACTTGATTTAGTTGGAAATCAGGATTGTAGTCGAATTGCCGCTTTTGCTTTCTGGTTATCTATGAAGAATACTATGTTAGCGGCGTATCGGCTCAATGAGTGAGTGCAGGCAGCGTAGAGGCCTCCTAACACTCCAATGAAGTGATGCTTCCGTTGCTTATTTCCTGGGACTCACGGTACACGCAGTATTCAGCTCTAGCATTTCCGGCCTTCTCCATCAAACGTCTAAATATACGGTAAGATCTGGTGGGCTCCGACTAAGCACTCAGTGATTGTTTGATATTAGACACTCCCTGCCGTCCCGTGGCCCCTATCTCTTGAATAATTACGTTCTGGTCCATAATATTCTAGAGAGGTTCATAGTGTTTTGCGGTTCATTCTAGACACTATTGTCTCCTAGTTCAAGCCATATGAATAGAGTTCCATCGACGTCTACTAGGATCAGCTGGATCAGCTACACTTACGCGTACGGCTACTCGATTTCTTATACGATCTAGCCAGGCCCGAGCTGGGCCCTATCTAGTCCCTCTTATAAATGCAGGAGTCGGTGTCATCTTGTTAACAGGAAAGGCTATTCGTGCAGATCGATTCATCATGGCCTGTATCTGATTCATTGCCCACACTGTAAAATCTGGGCCATGTCAGGTCTCGATCCTGCATAGCAGAGTAGCGAAAGCATAGCCTTGAACACCTCGTCTAAGAAATGCAGAGTTCAGTTTTCAAAGCATCAACAAATATTCCGCTCTCCCTACCCCAAGTGATAGTTTAGTTTATCTGCTCTTGTAATTGTATGCGGCAATCATCTAGACGTTTTCATATGATAGGAAAGGCGGCATTTGTAAGAGATGAAGTAAAGGCTCTATACACAGTAGTGATCAAAAATGCGGAGTTAAACTGCCATGTTAGCTAAATTTTACCATAACTCTAAAACGTATCAAATATTGATAAATCTAGATCCAAGTAAATAATAAGTCATTTTTAGATAAGTGCGATATTTCTTTTAGTGAATGTAATCATTGATTAAATAATCGATAGGGGTCTTTGTGACTGTTTAGTCTATTCCGCATTTTTGATCGCGTCATTTTATCACGAGGGTAACGTCTTCGTTGGCTTGCCATTAAGGGCGTGTTTGACATAAGGGTTGAAATGGTAAAAAATTCGGTTTTCGACCCTTTCAACCTAGATCTGCCAGTGTGTTTGACAATCCTGGTTTGAAATCAAGAAAATAAACTCTAAACTACCCTCTGGTTTCTCTGGGTTGAAAACAGCGCGGCTACTCGTTATTAGCCAATCAAATCCACGAAATTTCAACCCAGCGAGCCCAGCCAAAGTTGGCTGGGCTCGCTGGGTTGCGACGATTCTGCTGTCTCGTCTTGAACACCTTGAAAACCCACATTTTCTGTGCGACAAAGACTTACCATGTCTCCGTTAGCTCAAATTCCATTAACAAGCAACTCCTTTATGCTGCAGTACGATACACTGCTCTGAAGAGACTGCGGCAGCTGAAAGAGGCTGCCACATTGGCCTGAGTCACCTCCATAATATCGTCGAAGTTTTCAAATTTGGAGTGGGAACGAGGCTGCAAATGAGGCTTCTGGCAATATGGTATTGTGTTGAGTAGCAGATTAGGGAGTTAATTGGATAAGGGGAGTTTGTTATGGAATTGACAAGCTAAATTACTAATAATTACTAGCTATCTAGGCTTGTTTTTGCTCACCGCCAATTTAAACCGTACTAGATTAAAACTAAGTAACTCAGCAGTGTCAAACACCTCAAATCTGGGTTCAAATGGTTGAAATAAGCGCCGAAAAACTCGGTCAATCCAGATGTCAAACACGTCCTAAGCCAGAAACTTTAATTTTTTGGTCTACATAAGCAATTTATTTCATTTTCCTCTTCGTCATACGACTCTATATTTAACCAGATTTCTCTATTTCCTTAATGAGAAAGCTTTCACAACACCAGATGTCGTCCATTAATACCACTCAATCAGAGCAAAGAAGAACAAGATAAAGCAAAATTTTTATGACGTCACAGATCTATAGTGGCTAGGTATCGAAATATAGTCCTAAATAATGCATCATAGCCTGTGCGGGGACGACCACGGAATTTAGTGTCTCGAGATAGGCAAGCTCTGGTTCACATGGTGGCTAACGGCGGGTCAAAAAACAGCAATAGAAGCTATAAAAACTCTAAATCTGGAAAGAGAAGAAAAAATTTCCCCTGTGACTGTTGGGTGAGCTTTGAGTGAACAAGGGGTCTATGGGCTATAAATAGGGTAAAGAAACCAAAGCTACTCATGGCGCACAAGACAGCTCGATTACTATGAGCTATAGAACATGAAAGTTGAACTTTCGAAGATTGAAAAACAGTCATCTGACCATATAAGATAAAAAAATTACAATGGCATCAGATACGTCTGATCTAAGGAGCCAAAAAGCTATCCTGGAGAAGTACTTCAGGAGAAGCTAAGATTTGGAGGCGGTTGCATGATGATTTGGGGGTGCATGTCATAGTTTTGTGCCAGTGGGAGGAGTCGTGTGATCGGTAGGATGAATCTAGAACAGCCAATAGACATTTAAGGTACTTGCTTGATCTTAAATCTTACTAAAACTAGTCTTTATATTGTGTAGTGATCACTTTAAGGAGTCCTAATGGAAAGCGTCGAAGGTAGACTTCTCTGTGTAGAAAATTTAACCCAACACTCAATAGTTTAGCTTGAGCATAGGTCCACGCTAACAAACAATCCAATAGCCACGTGAGCAACAAGCTAATTGTACAGGAGTACAGTAATAGCCCGTTAAAAGCATTTTCGTTAGAAGCATATCCTCGGGATATGTCTTTCAAAAGGTCTGAAAATCGATATGCCTTTAACGGGGTATTACTGTATCTTAATCTCCGGTTTTCCGAACTCCTAGCTAATGACAACAACTCAAACCCGTAGCAGGTATTATGAGGATCATGGAGTTGCAGTGCATCAGACTTATTCTCAACAAGTTTAGATAAAGTCGCAAGCAAGGTATTTTTCAACGATAGAAACAATAATATTTTGCAGCAAGATAGCGACCCGAAAAAAATATTATTGATTACAAAGAATTGGCTTGCCATCATGAGCACAACCAGCATGAAATGGCCATTACAACTGCCTTTTGATCCAACTGAGCACCGATGGTGTCTGACCAAACATCGACTAAAGGAGTACCGGGAAACACCAAGAAATTTTCATAAATTGATGTTTATTGTGGACGTTATTTGAAGTGAAATCTATGAAGATTCCAGTTATCCAAAATTGACTTTAAATAATTTATTTGGATCTAGATTTACTAATTTTTGAGAAGTTGTCGTAGAGTTATGATAAAATTTATCTATCACAGCAGTTTTATTCCACATTTTTGATCGCTACTGTGTAAAAGGAAAGAGATTGGTGATACAGAAGAAACTACATAAAATAGACAAAATACGGGTTCTTTCACGTCGATTGTGGTTATCCCAGGAACCCTCTTCCTTTACCTAGCGTCGCGAACATAATATCGAAGGGCAGTCTTTAAATCTGTTGCTGATTGGAGGCTGGCTGCGCTGCACTGCTTACGATTCGGAAAGCCCAGGGTCTTTGTAGGGGCAAGATATCTATTTCATGGTCGCTCACAATTGAGAGAGCTAGATCGTGTGCCGGAGATCATTTACCAACGTTTGCTTGCACGATACGGAGAGTTGTCTCTATCCGTCGCTTGCGGCTTCTTGTCAATTTGAGTAGAGAAGTGACGTCGGTCTCAGTTGTCCTTTGAGGTGTTGTATGTAGACTAGCGAATGACTGCTTATCGGCTCTGACATACTGATTCCGTTATTATCCCGATTTGCTAGAATTAGATACCAGTTGGTCTGACAGGGACTCCGTTTAAACGGCACGGCCGAGCTGGGCGGTTGACATCAGTTGAGCTATGACGATCTCGGCAGTTCAAAAACTAGGAAATTTTTGTATGGTCCTTCATGGGCAGCAATGCCGTAATTTTGGTATTTAAATGGTAGACACAGGTCTTGGAAGCATGAAAGCCGTGACATTTATCACACACTATGATCAGCTATCGTTAGATTCACTGCAATCAAATAACGTCACGTGACATACCAAGTCGGGAAGTACAAATATTCAGCGTATAGGCTTTTTATTCTGGAACTGGTGGGCTCAGCCGGTATGTCTGATTAGTACCGCGTCCTGAATATAGACAAGTTCTTTAATGAGACTATCCATAGGGTCACAATTGCCGTCTAGACAACAAAAATGTTTGGGATAGGTCCGACTACAAAATTTGTCAACTTTTCCTGTCGTTCGACTCTTTCATTTGAAAATTTCTAATATATCGCGACTTTATTCTTCATTAAGGCCGCCGCTTTAGCTGGAGTTGACACGGGGATCGGTACTCTAGATGTGACAGACCAAAAATCCGAGTCAATTGTCTTATCTGGCACAAGTTTTTGGATTGCTTGTCGGAGCTCAAAGAATCCTACTTTTCTAGCTTCATGATCTACATATATCCGGATGGATTACAACGCGAGGGTCTTCTTTTACTCTATTCTCCAGGAGGAGGTCTAGATTGTCTGTCTTTTTATATAGATAGCGTCGTTGCCTAATTTACACCGATATTTTTGTGCCCTAAAGGGCTTTAAATCTTCTTTTGAGCAATGCCCTGCTTCAGCTTTTTAGTTTAGACAATTTGACTTTGCATTACTCTTGAGGCTCTATCTCCGAATAGAGCAAGGGAATTTAACCCTATTTCTAGATGATTTCCTTCTGGATATTGAAGGTATGACTTCGTGAGATCTAGGAGACGCTGAATGGCATTCATTAATGAAGCCTTGTCGGGTGAGTTTTTGTCGGCCCATTGGTCCCCAATTTGGGATTGGATGGGACCAATAAAGGAGCGAATCTTTCGTTTGTTGATAGTTGACTTACTGTCGATGTTTAAGATGCATAGATATCGAGTTTCATCACCGTGACCTTGGTGAAATCCCTCTTGATGTTCCTAAATGATCCGTATTTTAGACTTGAGCCGTACTCAGCGCCTTCTCGAGTAGCATACCCTAGCGGAGAGTTTCAGCTGAAGTCAGATATGAGCGGACTTTCGAAGTGACAGCTACCATAGTCCTACTGATCGTTGTTATCGGCTTTGAGACGCGATTCCTATTGTCTGGGGGAGGTGCACGCTTGGGGGACGGCGGCGACGCCTTCGCGGATTTAAGGAAAAAGTTCTTAGCTGGTTAATTTACTCAACAAGTGTAGGGGTGTGATGAGGACGGATAAATTGTGTAGAAAATACAATTTTTTTAACTTAATACGTCGTGCCGGCGCATATCACATTACCTTAAGGTTAGTTTACCAGTTAGCTTAGCTTATCAAGGACTACCCGACGCGTGAGTCTCCCGAAATATTCCAACCGAGTAAATGTACTTCCTCACTTACACTCCATGAGATTCTCCCAAGCCAATTCAGTTTTTCATCCATCTGTCCCTATCCCAGGTTACTGATACCACGGTTTCGAACTTCTAGACTGCTCTTTATGATAGATAGTAAGTCCAGATGTGGCTTTTAGACCGGGAAAAACTGTTTCAAAAAAACTAACCGGCTCAAATAGTTCCTTCCGTTCAACGAATAAAGTTTGCTAGCAGATGAGGCGGCAGCAGTCTAGAGCATAGGATGAATTAGAAACATCAGATTTTGTCGATATTTTAAGTACTGGTAGCGCTTTATCAAAAGTTGTCCCTGTACACGCACAACGATCCTCCAAGTCAGAAATTCAGGTGTTCCCCTCCAAGACATTTTCTTCCCTCCACCACGTCTCCATACCCATTCCTCTCTTTCAAAGAATTAATTTCCTTCGGGACCCTTCCCATCGCTCAGTGACATGATTCATCTACCTTCCTATCTTTGTGCCCCGCGACTTTATTCCTTCGCCGGATATCGATTGTATTGGGAGCGTGTAGAGGGATTTACGTAAGGCTAAAGAATGTGTGATTCGCGATGATGATCTTTGGTTGAGGCAGAATCCTTTGAGAAATTTTCCGAGGTCGAGAGATGTGATTTGGTCGAATCTAAGTCATGTCGCATAGAGCTGGGATTTTGGCAGGAAACAATGTGCGGGACTCCAAAAACAATAGGACAGCGACTCTCCTTGGTTAACTCAAATATGCGAAGTCACTAGGCGTTTAAATCCGGTACCGCGAGAAAGTGTGAGGGTCGTTTATGCTAGGAGTGTGTGTGTGTGTGTGTACTATTTATCGTCTGATGTAAGCCAGGCCACTATCCCTTAGGGACATAGGACGTATGAAGGATATCTAGAATACATGATC
>JAATOF010001993.1:0-17057 GCA_013170925.1 Podosphaera leucotricha | reverse complement strand
TGACTATGTTTTGTATCTCCAATGGTAATATTTGAATGGCGAGTTTTGGTGCAAAAAGTTGGGGAAATCATAAGATGAGCGGCGGCTTGAGAGGTACGGAGCTAAGAAAACCCCGCGATTATCCGGCAACAGTGTAAGGGGCGAAAGTAAATGTCTGAAGCATTCCCCAAGTTCAACTCAGATATCATATTGTATTAACTGAATACAGACAAGTATTCGTTAGACTAGTATTACTCTGTATGCACCGGCTCCAAATTCTTGTTGATGCATACCGCATGGCTGACAAAGAAGACTAAAAATCAATATATTGAGTTCTTAGGTTAACTCAATGGGAATAAGTATCCTCAGATGTCTTCGGAATATTTACTTTTTCGCTCTTTGAGTAGACGTTAAGAGGTGAGGAATCCATGGTTACCGTGATTTGCATGAAAATCGAAAGACATGTATGTTTTTACTTATCATCTACGTATGTTAACCAACTAATTACCTAAATAGGGTTAGTGTAGCGTGAGTACCGCCGACAAAATGTATTGGTTGCTTGCTATATGTAATCAGCAGTTCAAAAAATGATTACCAAAGATTCCACGATACTTTTTCTTTCCTTCAAATGATCGATAGTTTCATCCATAAAATCTTGACTTGCGCTGAATACCATCCATATCACGAGTGAAGAAACATCCCCGGCCTCAGTAATGAAGCAAGCGTATCCACTTTTGGCCAGTACATTCCTCTCGAAATAGATACGGAAACTTCAACATACATGCATCCGCTTGTTTTAACTGATTACCCATCTTTTCCCCCTCCTTCCGTAAATCCTCCAACGATTTCATGAACCACAACGTTTATACACTTTTTACATACATGTATACTTGTTCTCTGTGTAAGGTATTCCTAGCGAGATAATAGCCCTTCGCTTAGTGGTCTAACGAAACGAGAAAGAAAAGCACCACAGTCCGAGTAATGCAATTACGACGGGAAGGAATCAGAGAAAGCAGTGGATTTAAGGAGTGACTTTAACCGGCTCAATGGATTGAAATTCCCAACAAGAAGAAGCGTAAAAATTGGATTGAGATCTTCTTTGACTATCTCAACTGTGCAGTAAGTATAATGAGCCTTTACTGTCAGCACCGCCCCAAGGTAAAGAGTGTCCTTTTGTTACCTACATAAATTCAAGTCATATATCGTATATTTTCATGAGGCTTTCTAGTTTAAGAATACATGTATATGTACATGTATATGCATGTACAAGCTAATCCTTCTGCATACGTGGCACAGAATTTTGTATCTTTCTCTTTTTATGTTCCAGATTTGGAGACATATTGAACTTTAGTTAGACACTTCACGTCAGATTTTATAATTGAGGTAATATAGAATTAGCAGAAAACCGTTTTTTATACATATAATTACGTGGATCCCTTGTAATCATCAACTTTCCTATTTATCATCATGTGAAGCCCACTTCTTCCTGCCTTGTATAAATTTGGGCTTTTCCTCCATTTTCAGAATATATATTAGTTTAAATCCTTGAATCACCTCTAGCATTATCAAGCAAAATGGCACCACAAAAAATTATCATTGACGCTGATCCAGGTATGTTGTCCGCTTTTGTGAGTAAATCTCTAATTTCTTCAAGGTGTGGATGACATTTTAGCCCTACTTTTGGCACTATGCTCGAAACCTCATGAAGTTGAAATCCTTTTGCTTTCTGCTACCTATGGTAACATAGAACTTAAAACGTTAGTATATGGTACCTATTGAAGTAGTTATTTCTCACTCAAGGAAGTGCTCTGCATAACATAGTCACTACATTTCATGTAGTTGACAAGGAAATGAAATGGAGGAAAGAAAACAATTTCAATGAAGGGTTTGAAGCTATGATTAGTTCAAAACCTTTAATTGCCGTGGGTCCAGCACATCCCATAGAAGATACAAGCTTGGATTTTATGGCTGATTTCTATCGTGAGTCCCGATCTGAACTAAAATATCGGGGTATTCACTTATAAAGTTTGAAAGATGGTGTTGATGGTTTAGTTGGCTGTCATACTTCTGTTGGTCCCTCTTCCTATATTGGCAGCCAAATTATTTTATCAGCTGATGGTATTATAGCATCCCCAATTCAGTCCACCAAGTGCTTGGGAAACTCTGTTTCAGATGGAGAAAAATAATCAGGCTGCAGATTATTCGGATAACTTTCGTGTCTCTTTAAAGCCCTCACACAAAGAAATACTTCGTCTGCTTAGTGAGAATCCACCGGATACGATCACAATCCTCGCTTTCGGACCCTTGACAAACATGGCCTTAGCTGCAGCAGAAGATGCCGAAACTTTCCTCCGGGCCAAAGAAGTTGTTGTAATGGGCGGTGCAGTAAATGTGAGGATTTTAATTTCAGGTCATTTCTTCTGTTTTTTAGAAGCTAATATCGGATCGTCAAATTAGGGTCGTGGGAACGCTACACCATGCAGTGAATATAATACCTACGCGGATCCTATTGCGACCGCTAGAGTTTTTGCTTTGACATCGCCAAATCCAGCTTCGACAATGCCACCAATATCTAAATTACCTCCGTATCCAAAAAATTTGTCCAAGACCCTTAATTTGACTCTTTTTCCTATGGATACAACCTCATTACTTCTACTTCCTCAATTGGATTTTATGCAGAGGATTAACAAATTAGTCCAAATTGGAAGTCCTTTAGCTGCATGGACTTCTGTTTTCGTCAATAAGATCATGACCAAGATTGATCCACCGGGATTAGAGTTACACGATATTTCGACAGTTTGGTATGTTGTGAATAGATCATCCCTTGAATGGATTAAATCGCCCAAGTCTCCAGAAGACATCAGAGTGGAAACTATGGGACAGTGGACTCGAGGGATGCTGGTAACTGATCGTCGTAATATGTCACCAAACGAGGCAGAGTTACCTGAAGGAGATGAGGATATCGTAGGAGATCACGGCGGGTGGTATGTGCCATGTAACCATTTTGAATTCAGTAAGCTAACCCATACATTAGGCTTAACAAAAAGAAAGGTAACAGGATAAATGTGATTGATAAAACTCCTGGAGCTACTACGCTTGTACAATTTCTTCTGGATCGTATTTATAGCTCCATCGAGAAAACTGTATAGTAGCTTTTTAGCTGTAGAGATAGAGCATTCTATAAAAATCTAGGATTGTAAGATTTATTAGTGTATGACTCGCATAAATTTAATTATACCAGAAATTCTAATTACATGTATGCTAGAAAAGTAGAGTTAATATTTGTTTACCTGTGCCTGTGTATTGTCTTGTGGCATATTCAAAACTTAATCCTTTTCTGGAAGATTTCTAAACAACGCTGATCAATTACCAAATATGGCTAGTGTGACATTAGTGGTATCTCTCCATGAACAGAATAACAATGGTTTGTGACGGACAAATAGAAGAGTTTCTGTGCTGGATGATTTTCGAGTCAAAATATATTGTTGTCCGTAACTCCAAGCAATTATTTAGTTATAAAGATTAATTCATTATGAGTGTTTGATTCCTCCTATCGCTGCACCCCGTACCTCTTGCCAATTGATCGAAACATCTAATTCTTGATCTACTAGACCAACGCACACAACATTGTCTCCTCTAACGAGATAGAGTCCGTGAGCTACTTCACCAGAGGGTTCAGGGTCTTCTGGAGGTCTAATTATACGCTCAACTGTCTCTGAAAGAACCTTTTTGAATTCCACCGGTTAGAAACGGGCTTAAAAACACGTAGAAAAACTGACGATGTTGGTCATTTGGTCGCAAGAGAGTAACACGCCCACGAGCGTTCTCGAGTCGCTTGTCAAAACTAATACTTTTTCTATGGAGCCGTGAGTGAGATATGCTGACGATAGGGATATTGAATGGAGCCGATGCAGAGGGAGAGCTTACTGTTGACAAAGCGTTGTAAAGACATGCTGCACTGTTTTCTGCCAACAGCAAGGGTTCTGGTTCTTCGCAGCCGATTTGGTTTGCCAAATTGAGCTTAGCAACGGAGGTCGAGTTATGACCGAATTCGCGTTAGGGGTTCCCGTTACACCGCCTGTGCTCGGCAGACGGCGGGATACGCCGCGCCTCGTGTGGTAGCCTTGTCAGCGTCGTCGCTGCACACCACGCACGCCCAGCATCCAGGCACGCACTCGGAGCGATATGTCCTACTTCTTTTCCTCCCCCGTGGACATCGATATTGTCCTTGAAGATGGCGACGACCGGCAGATGGTCGACATGAAAACCGACAAGGGCCGGCGGGAGAAGGCGCCCCTCTACATGGACGGGGAATCCGTCAAGGGGGCCGTCACCATCCGGCCCAAGGATGGCAAGCGGCTCGAACATACGGGCATCAAGGTGCAGTTCATTGGCACCATCGGTCGGTTTTCCTGCCCCTTGGCGCGTGAGCAGCGTGCGCTGACCCGGGGCTGCCAGAGATGTTCTTCGATCGCGGCAATCACTACGAGTTCCTCTCGCTCGGCCAGGAGCTGGCGGCGCCGGGCGACCTACAGCACCCGCAGGCCTTTGAGTTCAACTTCAAGAATGTCGAGAAGCAGTACGAGTCCTACAGCGGTATCAATGTGCGTCTCCGGTACTTTGTCCGGGTCACAGTGTCCCGGCGGATGGCCGACGTGATCCGCGAGAAGGATATCTGGGTCTACTCGTACCGCATCCCGCCCGAGATGAACAGTTCCATCAAGATGGACGTCGGCATCGAGGACTGTCTGCACATCGAGTTTGAGTACTCCAAGTCCAAGTACCATCTCAAAGACGTCATCGTCGGCCGCATCTACTTCCTCCTCGTCCGGCTCAAGATCAAGCACATGGAACTCTCCATCATCCGCCGCGAAACGACCGGTACGGCCCCCAATCAGTACAATGAAAGCGAGACCTTGGTGCGTTTTGAGGCAAGTCACCGCGTTTGTCTCCTCACTCATCCGACCTACTGATCTGCGCCAAGATTATGGACGGCTCCCCGTCGCGCGGAGAAACGATCCCCATTCGCCTCTTCCTCGGCGGCTTCGACCTTACGCCCACGTTTCGCGAAGTGAATAAGAAGTATTCGACCCGCTACTACTTAAGCTTAGTGCTGATTGATGAAGGTCAAGCGATCATTTCTCCTGGCACAGGCTTAGCTAACGTTTCTAGACGCTCGGCGCTACTTTAAACAGTCTGAAATTGTCCTCTACCGTCAGGCACGTGAAATTACCTCCAACGCAGGTCAGCAAACACAGATTTCGGGGCCACCTCCCCCGGAAAGAACGTCAATCCCCCCAGCTTGATAACATAATTACGTAATGGAGTTTCAAAAAAATATTTTCAAGTCCCCAGTTTTTGTAGCATAAGAGTAACATCTTTAAAGGTGTGGCAAGGCGTTAGAACCGAGACGGACGAGTAAACAAAGGAACTATGGTAATATGATGACCTAAATTAGAACTGTATTGCTATTTGCATATCTGATAAAAAAAAAGCTTCTTCCACAAGACGCCCGCTCCCCCTCCATGATCATAAGACATCCATTTCATCGCTACCGGCAAATACAATTTGATTGTTCTGAATCGCTGCGATTCGATCTAATTCCTCCTGATATCCCTTTCTCACATCGGATATAGTGACAATGTTGCGAGTCGCTTGCTTCTTGGAGTCCGAGTCTTGAGACCAGGGTGGCAGTTCGTCGGAAAGAATCCAGGCTTGTTTAGGGTCGACGCAACTCAACGCATTGATGAGAGAGACGTACTGTCGAATCAAGGGCGTCTCCGTCTCATCGTCATCGATAGTTCCATCGCCGTCGCCGGATTGCTGCAGTCGGATGAGCCGCTGAAGAAGAATAGCAGCCGCGCCGCGGAAATCTCCGCGCTTGATTCGCCACGCGTAGAGGATTTTATGGTATGGAATGCCGACAGAAAAATCAACGATTCCGCGACACTTTAGGCTGAGGATGTCATCTACCTTATCATGCAGCCCGATAAAGGGAAAATCAATTAGTTGGGCGACATTAGACGACTCACACATGCCAGTGATGAGTGTACATAGTGAGGAATATTGTAAAACGGAATCGGTAAAGCGAGTTAATGTAGTATAAGCTAGCTCATACCGTGCGGTGTGCATGGCAGCTAGGTAGAGAAGATGAAGCATATCTGCTTGGATGCGTTTTTCACTGGCATCAACGTTGATGAATTGCAGGGATAATCTAGCGAAGTCAATTACATATGAATACAACTTCTCTTTCTCGTATAGAGCCACGATGTGAGAGTAATATTTGGAAAGGCCAGAATTTAAGAGACACTTTTCGGACTCGCTTAGATAACCAGCGCTTCGATGATCACTTCGTTTTTTGGGATTGGGAAACGCTTTTGCATGTCAGTATGTTGACGCCCAGACTCAAGATACGACATACCTAGCCCATATGCGGCCCTCTTGAATAAATCTGCGGCCATAAGTGCATCTCCAACTGCCAAATACGATCTCCCTTGAATATATACAGAGAATGGATCTCGACCAGCAAACTTTGAGAATTCCATAGCTAGATCTGGTCGATCGTGTTTAAGTAGATAACATTGAATAACAGCCGGTGGTGTTTCATATGCACTGTTTGCAGCACATATTTGTACTAATATTTCAGTTACAACTAACGGCATCTCCTCGCCGTGCTTGAGGTCCAGGCCAAACAAATGTCTAAGAACGCCCTCAAAAACAGTTTTAGTCACCATATTTGACTTCTTTTCAAGGTTTGAATCCTCAGTAATTTGGCTTAAACTTGAATTCTCAATATTCTGAAGAGGCAGAGAAATTTCTGTTTTTAGGAGCCAGTGAATGAGTTCTAACCTTGACAATATGCAAATAAATTGGTGAAATATCGGAGCGGTCGCGAAATTAATTCCTTCCTCTTCATGGTTAACTTCGCACTCTATAAAAGTCAAGAGGATTAGTTGTTCCAAACAAATGTTTCGGTGTAACTCAACAATTTCTTGGGCTCCCTTCACTATTAACTGGTCTCCTAGTTCAGCAAGGGGAGCCACTAATGGGCCTCTGTTGGGATCTTCAGATGGACTCATAAGCTCAACAATAGTGTTGTAGACGTAAGGCGTAACATCCTTAAAGTGGCCGCCAAGGTTTGTTAAAAGTTCATGATATTCCTCGTCTCCGACCTGATTAGAGAAATCACATTTTTCGTAAAATTGTTGCATTTTCGTGGTATCAGTAACAGAAGTTTCTAGGTGAATTACATCTAGCAACATTGATTTACAGGCATGAACGAAATTTTCAGGAAGAGATTCCCGGAGATGTGCAGCTGCAAATATTAGGGGAGATACCTTGTTACTTCTCTCGATACCATTCATGTTATTATGCCAAACCTTCTCTAGGCTTGAGCAGTGTCGAATTGCGGAAATTCCATCAGCTAACGCAACCCACGGCATTCCGCTTTCAGGATCGATAAGTAAAGACATTGCCTCCCCTCGTAACTTATCTAGATCGATAAGCAGTCGATAAAATCTCATCCATTGGGTGTGCGTTGTGGACTGAAACTGGCTGAAACCCATAGTTCCGTCAGATGTACGAGCTAGAATTGCAGTTGACGCTACCACTGCACACATCCTTTCTGCCAATGATCTAGATCTACGAGAAACATCTTCCGGGCAACCCAGACCTTGCTCATAAATTGCGAGCGCAGTCTCTATAGTAGGTATCGTAAATCTACCAGGAAAAAGGATGTATTCTAGCCATTTATCGGTCGCATCAGAAGGATCACAAGGTACAATAGTTGGTATATGAGTCTCATGAGTTCGCTCTAGAGTTACAGCCTGCCAGAATCCATTCCATGCCGACTGGACATGTGAAATGGGTCCTATGTTAAAATTGACTCTGTGTAGACGATAAGTCACATTGTTTTTCCACAAAACCCAAAGAATTAAATTTTCCGAAAATCCTTGTCCAAAAAGAACAGAAAAGTCCGCTACTGTCCAAATATCTGAAGATGGAGCTTGAGGCACTAACTTTATTTCTGGAAATAGATCCAGTAAGTTCAGGTTGCCATCCTCATCATAAAGAACATTCCAGAATTTAAATTCACCGAGTCCAAGAGGAGAATAGGTAACACATATGGTGCCCTGATTGTTATTAGAGACAACCTTAATTAATTGTGAATATGAAGGATCGATTATTTTTTTTGACTCGTCATGTAGTTCGGTTTCCTGTGTGAGGATATCGCCTGTATATGCTATCTTTCCCAATAGGAAATTCCAAATACGAAGTCGATGGTCAACAGTTACTGTAAAAACAAATGGGATACCATTAATGTTCGTGCCTGGAGATGCTATTGCAGTTGCTGCTGATGGCTGTACGCGATGATCCCGGTACGGTATCCCATTTGAGCTCTGGAAAGGCACCATGCTTCGAAAGCTATGGCCCCAACCACCCTCATTATACTGCTGCTCATTCCACAATGTCCCTGAATGAATTAGTATAGCGCAAGTTACATGAGCAGTTCAAGGCAAATTCACCTGGGGCACCTGAGTCCCTGTATAGTCTGACCAAGGCACCATCATGAAAAGAGACTAGTAATTCATTTACACTCAAGGCAACCAGTCGATAGGGAATCTTAATGCCCAAGGATTTTGGGGAAAATACACTGTACCATTCAGCTGAAATTCCATCAGTGTTGGGTGCTCTGCGAAAGAATTCTGATCGTAAACTGAGAGTCCAAAGTTGTTTCGATTCGGTCAGAACGAAAACGCTGATGGTATCGTGCTCTTTGGTATCAGATATAGCTAGACAGGATGGTAAAATAGAGTGCGGAAAAATAATGCGTAGGGTGATAAATTTGTCAGCTGCAATGCTTTTGGTAGACACATCTACAACCCGAATAGATAGAACTTTTCCGTTCTCTAAAACTCTCCATAAAAAGCTTTTCGGTGACTTTGGATAGCTGCGATAATAAATTGAGGAAGCAGAGGCTAAATGTTTCTGTCGAAAAGATATTTCATCCTCTGCAAAAAGATTATTTGAAGGATTTGGCCGTTTGAAGCTATCTTTCGAGAAACTCGAGTGAAAACCAACTGTAGGTAGGCGGATCGAGACTGTAGAGCCTGGGATAGTTGATTCGAGGTCTAGTTTTGTTTCTCTGTAGGAAAAGAATAGCCTTGGAGCTTGCATTTTTTCTCCATCTACAGCATTAGGGTATGATTGGGTCGATATTCGGGTTGATGGTATGGTAATTGTGTGATCCTGAACGCGAATCCCTGGGCGGTAGCTTGACGCGACGTGCTTGGTGTAAAATTGAGTAGATTCGAGGTTACATGTTGCTTAGATTTAACGCAATGTGCCAATTCTGATAATGAATTATCTGGAGATTTCATTATTTAAACTCGGAATAAAAATCATAAGTAAATATCATATAAATATATCATGAAGAAAGTGGGTGTCCCATATTCTGTCCTCATGAGACTAAGTCGTCGTGGAATTCTTCCTACGTCATGATTGTACATGTAGTTGTAGACTGAAAGAAAATAGGCGCCGGACTACAAGACAAAATCACGCACTCGCTGCGTGAAATTGATAATCCAATCTCCTGAGTGCAGCGGCAGAAATAAACAACAAACCACACATGAATACTTTAGATTGTATGGAAGACGAGAATTCAGATTCAGAACCTCAACTTGATCTTTTCGACGAACCTCCTGATTATTACCCACCATCACCATCGCCAACGACAGAAATCTATACATTACGCTCCGGGCATAACGTGACAGTGGGTCTTGTCGGTCACAACCCTCTCTGGGGGCACCACCTCTGGAATGCTGGCCGATTGATCTCAAGTTACCTTGAGAGTCACCCAGAGCTCGTTCATGGCAAAACAGTGCTTGAATTGGGTGCTGGTGCGGGTCTACCTAGCTTGGTATGTGCCTATTTGGGTGCCAAATGTGTTATAGTGACAGACTACCCGGATGCAGAACTACTATCTAACCTGCAGCGCAACGTCGACATGTTTCACGATCAGATGATAACTAAGGATTCTGATCAGCCGTCTAAGCTCACTGTAAAGGGCTTTTGCTGGGGACCAGAATGTCAAGATCTATTGAAACTATTGCCCTCTTCCAATACTGGAGAAAGTGGGATAGAAGGCTTTGACTTGTTGTTATTGGCAGATCTAGTCTTTAATCATTCGGAGCATGCAAAGCTTGTAGCCACTGTAACGAAAACGTTGAAAAAAAACGAGTTCGCGAAAGCGCTGGTTTTCTTTACTCCTTATAGACCGTGGTTATTGGACAAAGATTTGGCTTTCTTTGACCTGATTCGAAGCGCCGATATGAATGTTGAGAAAATTTTTGAGAAAAAGATGGATAGAGTTATGTTTGAAAAAGATCGCGGGGACGAAGAGTTACGGAAAACAGTTTTTGGATATCAAATTAAATGGGCGACTTCATATCCAAGATCTACACTACATCCATGACCTTCAACGGACCAGTAGCACCGCACAAAAAACCTAATAATTCAGTCAATTTTAAGATTTTTTCGTACTACTATTTGATATCTATTTCTTGATAGTTTCTTACTGAAGCATATTTCCTCCATTTGCTACCGTTTCTGCAGTCCATTTTGCTCGGATTTTTGTACGGTGTCTCGGATCTTCAAACCTCATTTAGAAGTCTTTACTTGAAATGACTTTTTAAAAGCGTCTGCACATACGCCTGTAATTGGCAATTTGTATGTTGTAGTTCAGTCACCTTCAAGATTTCCGTCTAAACTATTTTATATGCAAACGCCGTATCCCTCTATCTATTAGTTCCGATGGTAGGGTAATGTTTCTAAAGTTCGTTATCTAGGACGTTAAACAAGAAAATTGCAAAAGTCTATTATTCTGGAGTGCGTTTGCCATCTGAAGCTACAAGAGTTTTTGTAACCTTATTGATGGCCGTGAAACTTTTTGGGAACTCATAAACCTTATTTGTACAGTAGTATGACGCTAGCTATTCGAAGTCACTCTAAATATCCAGCAACTTTTTTGTAAGTCTTATTTCTAAAGTGGATGATTGTAGTATGAATTCATCTGAACCACCAATTTACACTTGCAACTACCTCACTATGGCACGAAACTGCATGTCTAATACTTTTAATGCTATGCCACCAGCCTTTTGGTATAAAAAGAGAGTCTCCTTGTCCCAGTTCAACTTCAGCCCCGTTGTCTACGTGCTCGGAAGTCATCCAAACTGCCTCTTCAAGTTTCACTCGTTCTATTCCTTCCATCATCTCCTTCCCCCTGATCGTTCCGTTATGGCAGGTTCTATTATCAACTTTTGCTCGAACCTTCTTAAAAATCTCATACCCAATCTGCGGATTGTAAAGTCGCACTCGTTTTCGACCAGCCAGTTGAACAAAGAGGTTAGGATTTGGATCTTTATGTAAAGGTGTGTAGGTAGGTGGATTACCTAACCAAAGATTTGCACCATATATGTCACCTTTTCCAGCCCTTTTAACTACTTCTGGAGTCGGTAGATCTTGTTGTAGTTGAATTGGTAGATCTAGCAATGATGCCTGAGCCACGTAAAGGCCAGGAGCACGACTATGAAAAAGCAATGAAAGTGGCGCGTTGAAGTGGTGGAAACGGTCGCTAAGTTGAATGCTACTGCTTGGTACAATGTTAGGAACGCGGTCGACTTGGAGAAGCTCAGCCAGTGTTTTATCAGTAGAGCCTAATAGCTCATAAGGTAATAAAGTTAGAGCATATGGAGCTAAATATTCTTGCAAGATAAATGAGACCTTAGGTTTGCCTGGCAAGGTTGAGATAGCAGCGGTAGTGAACCATTTACTGGCTGCAGGCAGTACAGTCTGTGTCTCATCTGGGGCTGTAATAATCAAAGGACTTCCGGAAAGAAAAGCCCATTTTTGGAACAATTCTAGGTTGATGGTAGTAACTGGACCTGAGAGTGTGTGGTAATGCCGACCTGTGCATCGCAGCACCCGAGGCGACGACATTATCTGGAGCTTTTGGGGCCTTCATTACCTAATCATATATTTGTACGGTAACAATCCCGACGATCTTCCCCTCTTTCAACCTCGCCAAACTCCGACTTGGAGTTTGAGGATTCGAGGCGGTTCATATATGTTATTTGTAACATGGCGGGCAGTCTTCTGTTAACTCAGATATATTTCTTATTCCCCCGCTTCGGGAAAATTTACCTCTAAGCATACTTATTACTCCAATTACAATTTTGATCGTTTAAGGCAAACAGATACAGTGATTACTTCTAGGAAATGTGTTCGAAATCAGCCCCTAACTCATCAGCTGTAAGTCGAAACCTCAGTTTAAGCCAGTCCATTTCGCTAACACGGAATCTCAAGAAATATGGCGACTACATACGAAGAGACCTGGAAGCTGACTCGGAGAGCTACACATATTATCCAATAGCCGTAGTTGGAGCCGGCGAGTCCGGTATCGCTATGGGCTGTCGTCTCAAAGAAAAGTTGGGTACTGATCAGTTCTGTATATTTGAAAGACAGACTGGAATTGGGGGAACATGGTGGATAAATCGATATCCTGGGGTTGCTTGCGATGTTCCCGCACCTTTTTACTCCTTCTCGTTCTATCCAAACTATAATTGGACCTCGCTCTATCCCTCTGGCACTGAAATTCTCAACTATCTACAAGACGTTTGCGAGCATTTCCAGATTGTAGATAAAGTTCAACTCAATACAGACGTCACAGAATGCAGGTGGCTCGACTCGGAGATGGTGTGGGAACTAACAGTACGGCATCTTATCTCTGGAGCCGGTGACCTCAGCGAACATGACCGAACACTTAAGATCAAAGAACTTGGCCCAGAATCAGTCTATATATCAGAAGAAAAGATTCGTGCCAAGATTTTGGTAAGTGCGATCGGAGGCCTTGTGGAACCCCAAAGCTTACCCGATAATGTTGCCGGGAGGGATAAATTTTTGGGCGATATTTTTCATTCTGCTAGATGGCGGTACGATGTTGATCTAAAAGATAAAGAAATTATTGTGCTGGGTACCGGTTGTAGTGCCACCCAGTTTGCCCCCCTCCTAACCAAGGATTATGGTGCTAAATCCGTCACGCAAATAATGCGATCTCCGCCATGGATAATACCTCGAGAAGTCGCTTCTCTTGAGACAAATAGATGGGCGAAATGGTCACCCTGGTTGTCAAATCACGTGCCGTTATATGGAAAGATGATTCGATATGCCATAGCCATTGGTAGTGAGTATGATTGGAGAATATTTGGCTCTTCTAAATATAGCAAAAACGAGCGAAAGAAGATAGAGGCGAAACTCTTAAGTCATATGAAAAAAACGGTTCCAAAGAAGTACCATGAGATATTGACTCCCAATTACGCCCTTGGATGGTAAGTTCTTCCTAAGGCTGTCAACAACTAATAATTTTTGCCGCAGTAAGAGACGAATCTTTGATACAAATTGGTTATCATCACTCAAAAATCGTGCAATTACTCTGACAACTCTTCCACTAACTAGTCTTGGTGAGAGAGACGTCACCTTGGGACCCGGCCGAATGTATCCCGACCCAGCAGATACTTCGAGTAAAGCTCCGAGTCATCAAGTAACAATCCCGGCGGATGTTATTATCTTAGCCAACGGATTTCACAGAGCCACGTGGTTTCATCCCATGGAGGTTCTTGGTAGAAGTGGTAAGCGGCTGCATGATATATTTAATGAGCGAGGCGGACCTCAAATGTATATGGGAACATCTATCGATGGTTTTCCCAATTTTTTCACCCTCTATGGTCCTAATACAGCAAATGGACACTCTTCCATTATTCTGGCCTCAGAAAATTTAATTAACCTTAGCCTAAATTTTATAAAGCTCATCCTCCAAAATGACGCGAAAATTGTCGAGGTTAAAGAGCAGGCTGAGCTTAGATGGGCCAGAGACATTCAAAGCGCTTCGAAGAAAACTGTTTGGAATATTGATGATTGTCGCTCTTCGTATCACACAGAGAGTGGGTGGAATTCGACCGTCTATCCGTACGTACTAAAATAAACTCCCATTCATATCTAACGAATATTTAGGCACTCCCAGATTTGGTTCACCCTTTATTGTATGTTTCCCACGTGGAACGATTGGGACATAATGTACACAAAAAAGGGAACTGTCAAAAATTTTGCGTCAAGAGCTATACGCGCTGTGGCTTTGGTTGCCGTGATATACGGTATCACCAGATCCCGGTCACACCAAGGGCCAGCTAATATTATTAAAAAAGCGGTTCAATTGATGACTCATTCAGGGTTCAAAAGCATAGGAGTTTGTAGCTAAATAAAATCAGCAACTACCTCACCTATGAAGCACCGTGATTTCTCCCACAAGCCAAAGGTTAATTTATGATTAGCTTAGAATTATCGTAATTTAATGACTGCATGCTAGAACGTGCCGACTAGAGGCAATGAATGATTTATACTTATTATGGTCTGATGGATTTATCTTTACGCATGAGATTATATTATGTAAACATGTTGGGGCTTATTCGTAGTAGGACCCGTTTCATAATTATTCACAAGCTACATGTCCGTGTATAATAATTACTATGAAATGAAATTTCTGGATATTTGCCCCGCGTAAATGCGCTCCTGATCAGTCACTGATAAAATTCAACAGCACAGAAATCCTTAACACCCACCGATAAATCTACTGAGTATTGAGCCATCGCGATCATAGACAGAAAATTTTAAAATTGAAGGCGCGCTTTTCAACGAGATGCCTCGCGCGCCCCCCACATCATAATCCTAAACCTTTCCAAGACATCACACAGTAGTCCCTTATAACTTCACAGCTGCTCGGAAATATTCTTGGGGATTTACTGGAAGTGGGGTAGCGTAAGAGATATTACGTTGCTGCTTTGTCGATTGGGAAGAGCTAGACCTCTTGGTTATCGACATGTCTTCATCGTCCGGCACGCCAGAGTCATGGATCTCATCGTTCTGCTCCCTGCTTGGACACGAGTACTTTGCCGAAGTTCCCGAAGAATTCATTGAAGATGATTTCAACCTGACTGGTCTACAGACTCAGGTAATGATGTATAAAGAGGCATTGGAGGTGTGTATAAATCTCTTGGTGGCAAATCTCTACTAATACCCTTCAGATGATCCTAGATGTTGAGCCAGAAGATGATGATGATGACGAAGATGACGAAGATGAAGAAGAAGAGGAAGGATCTGCGGAAGCTGGTAGGAGCCGTAAACTAGCTACCGAACGAGGACATCGCCGCATGGCTTCCGACCTGTCTACAATTGAATCATCCGCTGAAATACTTTACGGTCTTATACATCAGCGATTCGTTTGTTCTCGTCCAGGAATGCAACAAATGTCGGAAAAATACGAGCTAGCGCATTTTGGATGCTGTCCTCGAACCAACTGCGACGGAGCTCGAACCCTACCTATTGGGCTTTCAGATATCCCAGGCGAAGATACAGTAAAATTATTCTGCCCATCCTGTCTAGATGTATATGTTCCGCCAAATTCGCGATATCAGACTGTAGATGGAGCATATTTTGGCCGAACTTTCGGATTTCTATTCATGCTCACATTCCCCGACTACAATCTTAATAAAAAAGGATATGATACATTGGCAGGTCTACAAAGCCGCACGGCTGCAGCATCTAGTACTCAAGATAGCGAAGACAAGGGGAAAATAAATGGTATGAATGCAGGAAACTTTGCTTCTGGACTTGGCAAAGGAAAAATGTATGAACCAAGGATATACGGATTTAAGGTTTCAGAGCGTGCTCGGAGTGGACCACGAATGAAGTGGCTACGGGATCGACCGTCTGATATACAGGAACTTAATGAAACGCTTGCTTTTAATGCAGAACAGGAGTTGAAATGAAAGACGCACAAACACAAGTGCGCCCAAGACAGTATAGACGTAAAAAAAAGGCCTTCTGTAGGAAGTTCGGTGTCTTTAGAGGCTACCAAAGTAAAATAGGTTGGTTCTCCGAATTACGGAGGGCGTTGTGAGTGCGTGCTATTTTTGTATGGGAAGGTGTTAGCCGAAAGCAAGTAGGTATAATGTTTTTTATTATGATGGCAACGAACATAAACTTGAAGGTCTTTACGAGATAGGTCAATGGCTCTATTCGACAAGTAGAAATGGACTCGGAACAAAATTCTGAAGACAACGAGATCGTGTGTCACAAAGCTATTTTTATTCCAACTCTATCCCTGTTATTGAACTTGGAAGGCCAGTCATGCAGTTACATTCAGAGCTGCTACTTATTTAAAGAAAAATGAGATCTTCTGTCTCTTCCTGAAAATGTAAGGTTCTTACATCAAATTAGACTGAGGGGAACATGACAGGATAGGCTATCAATTGGATCATAACTTGTAAAATACCTCATTAGCAGGGCTGTAATACAGTAATTTTAGTATAATTACACGTTGGTTTGACAAGATTTGATTCTATATACTTCCTAACTGCGTTGATTGACTAGTGCGTTGCATGTACCAGTAAAGCTACCGTAAATTACTCCAACGTTTTGGCCCTGCGCGCCAACTGGTCCAACATCATCAATATCGATTCAAATTAAAAGCAAACAGATAAGTTTTATGTGCAAGAAGCTTAGCTCTAACACTTTTTTCTCTGATTTTGATTTTATTGATTGTAGACAAAGTTGAAGTACTTTGAAGTTTGGGTAATTTCCGAGATTTTATATGAGAGCTCAAGAAAATTAGACCCAAACTCATGACGATGTATGGTGGACGGACAGTTTTGTATGACGATATTACCAGTGACTTACCCTATATTACGATACCTGAAGTAAGTAGACTGGAAAGGCCCGTGCACATTGCAAATCATCCGAGACAAATTATAGCGATATTTAGAGCGCGATAAATTGCGTTAATTATACCGATACACCGATATTACAAGGAGTCAACACTACTTACATGTATAAAGATAAAGCACCAAATAGTTCCCGTCCACTTTAACCAACTATTGAGATTTCATAAAAAACTGAATAATATCAACGCTGTGCTCCTAAAATGGGTTCTAAAGAATCTGCGATACAAGATGCCATCAGTGAAATTA
>JAATOF010001992.1:0-15307 GCA_013170925.1 Podosphaera leucotricha | reverse complement strand
TCTTGGGACAACATCTGGTTGTAATTCAATTGAAACATGGACTCGTTAAAGTCTCTCATGGACATCAAGAGATCCTCAATAATCGTATAACCAGTATACGTTGGGTGATTTGCTGATTTCCCTCGAGTTACAAGATCAAACCATTCATTTATTCTTGTCAGTTGCTTTTCGTAATTTGAAGGAAAAGGGTTATTCTTTAATTCCTGTAGTCTCTTGTTAAGTCCTGTTCGTACTGAAGACTCGCTTTGCTGTCGATGATTCTTCAAGATGTGTATAAGACCGCCGACTTCTGAGCATTCAGCGTCTTCGATACAGGCGTGGAGATGATCTTTGTTTGACTTGTCAATTGTTTCGAATATAAAAGATCTGAGTCGTGTGTAGTTGGCTCGCTTTTCTCTGACAAGATCCCGTTCTGCAACATTTCTTGCTTTGTCACGGTTAAACCGTGCTCTGTTGAGCACTGTCAGTTCGTATACGGGCTCCGGTGGTGGCGTGGTTGTATTTTCTATAGTTGTGTTTATCGGTACCAGAGTCAAATAATCAACATCATCAATGATATCTGGATAATTCGGGATCCCAGGAAATTTGAGTGGTTGCAACTCAGGATTAATAGGGTTTAGTATGTCAACGAGCTGGTATGTTATTGCCTGTTGTTTAATTTGTTCAAACCAATTCTCCCATGAGTTATCATCCGAGAGGATATATCGATTTGCAAAAGATGAACTTGGGCCAGCCATAATTACCGTTTATTTGAATTGCTGTCGAAAAAAAATAAAATAAAAAAATAAAATCGTTGGAAGGCAGCTTATAATTCTTGAATGTGCGCAGTGGTATCGATTAGATCAACTAGTCGATGATAGTCGCAAATCCGGGCTTATAACTGTATGAACTTGGTATTTAGGAAGTATTGGAGACTATCTCATCCATGTTCCATATGTCATTGGGGACAATAGCTTCGTCCCTAATGACAGCGTCTAGTTCATGAGCCCTATTTGAATCTTCAATTACTTCTCTTTCAGAAGCGAGAATTTTTTGATGGGCTTAATTGTACTTGTGGCGTTTAATGAAGTGCGTGGTCAAACACTTACCTACAGTCGGGGACGTCTCAAGCGATGACGACCTCTGACTAAGAAGGTAGTTTGCTGCGTCCGTAATGAATTCAGCACGTTCAACAAGGTTGATCCTATCAAGGCGCTTCGATGGTGGTGCTTATCGGCCTCTTTTACCAGTTTTGGACCCAGTGCGAAACCAAAACTAAAGTGGGGCGTGGCACTAGTAGTCTAGCCGACGCGTCAATCTGGTGAAAGATTTCGACCAAATGGACGTACTTTCTCACCTACACTCCATGAGATTTTCCCCAGCCAATTCCATTTTGACCATCTACCCTATGTCATTGATCCCACAGTTTCGCAATTCTAAAATTTTCTTCCTACCAGCTAGTCCAGATGTGGGTTTTTGACCGGGAAAAAGCTGGTTCAAAAAAATTGACCAAGGTGGTGCAGTTTCATGAACGTACTTTGCCAGCTCTGGAGGCGCCAACGGACTAAACCACAGGGTGAATTAGAAACACCAAATTTTTGCCTGTTTTTAGAGTGTTGGCAGGACTTTGTCGAAAGTTGTTATAGCACAAGCTCAATAATCCTCCAACTCCCAACTCCCAAATTCAAGAATTCCCTTTTAAGATAGTACCTTCCTCCACCACGTTCTCGTACTCGTTTTTTATCTCTCATAGAATTAATCTCCTTCGAGACTATTGCCATCGCTCAGTGACACAATCCATCGACCCCGCGACTTTATTCCTCCATCGGGTATCCGTCGCATCGGAAGCGTACAAGAGGGGTTTCATAAGGCAGACGAACGTACTATTGGAGATCGTGATTTTTGGTCGCAGTAGAATACTTTGAGACTTTGAGAACTTTTCCAAAATGGGGAGATATTGTTTTGGCTGGATTTAAGTCATGCAAAGGTTTTGACAGGAAACGCTTTGCGGGCCTCCAACAACGTCAGGATTGCAACTCTTCATGATTATCTCAGACATGCGAACACACTGAGCGCTTACAACTGGAACCGAATATGTGAGGAGTTTGACTTTGTCAACTGTAGCAGTTTTGAAGTGAAGCGCGCCATCACATTCAAATGATGTCATCAGATAACGCGTGATATCATGGCGCAACACGACATTTTTATTCCGGAATGATACATCACGCGCAAAAACGTGATGTTAACGCTGATCAATGATGAATGGAGTCGAACATCTCGCCGCAGTTAATCAAACCGAAGAGGCCATATGGTAAATTAACATCAAAAAGTCTCTCTCTATGGTAAAGTATTTGCACAATTGTTCCATGAAATTCTCCACTAATCTCGATGTAGAGCAACCATTAACTACTCTACTCACTTTGCCCTGAGCCAGACTGCTAGGGCTTGTGGCAAGGCTAAGGTTGTTCTTATGGCAAAGGAACAAAGGGTTTGTGATGTCTTGCTATTATCCATAATGAAATATAAAACAAGTTAAACGAGTAAACGATTTCAAATAGTATCGTACACCTGTCAATCAATGAAACAGTAGCTTGATCTTGCTACCATTCCACTATTTGCTGTTGAAGATTATTTTCGATGATGGATGATTTCTCTCAAAAGAGCTCTATGTCTCTCACGCAAGAAAATCCAGTATCCGCGTACCAACACCTATTGTCTGCGGCACCTATCAATCAACTATATCCAATAGATACACAAGGCTCCGGATCAACAGAGGGCAATCATAAATTTTCAACAGATGATAAGCCTGTTGTGTTGAAGCATACGTTAGGGCGATTAAATGAAAATTCTCCAGTCCCAATATTCATTGACAATGATATTGGATGTGCTAAGTTGGGTCCCGACCAAAATCAAATTGAGACTGAAGATGATTCCGATTCTCCCGGCTCACTTCGTCAAGTTTCCCT
Organism: Podosphaera leucotricha; assembly: GCA_013170925.1. Classification (NCBI taxonomy): domain Eukaryota; kingdom Fungi; phylum Ascomycota; class Leotiomycetes; order Helotiales; family Erysiphaceae; genus Podosphaera; species Podosphaera leucotricha. The sequence goes on along the minus strand of JAATOF010001992.1, from coordinate 12,362 downwards.
ACCCGATTACTCACTTGAGGATCCCCACAGATACCAACCTCACACACCAGCATTCGTTGTCAACCCTTTCAAATCTAGAGGAAGTGTAATGCAAAAACTAGAATTATTTGCTGCAACTCAGCCCTCATCAATAAATCGTCAAGTTAGCCCCGTCTCTTCTCGACCATCCCCTCACGGATATGATGCATTTAGTTCACCTGTCGCTCGAAAGAGATCATTACTCTCACCTCTTATTGGATATAGAACCGAAAATATATCCCAAATTTCGGCAAGAGATTTACTAACATATCCCGACTCGCAAGGTAACCAGTGTACAGATAATCATGACTCCATAGTACAACCTTTTGATGTCTATTCTCAACAGTCAAGATCACCATTAGAACATGTATCTCACCCTCAATTTTTGTCAAAAGAGAAACAAGAAAAAGCAAGGCAATCAAACGTATCGGAATCCGAGGATTTTAACTCTAGCCTGGAAAATTTGCCCAGGTATCAAAAGCAGAAAATTGTGCAAGAGTCTTTCAACACGGACATTCGCAAATCTCTGGCTGAGTTTCGACCAAAGTCGCACTTTCCATCCGTAAAAATTTCTACTCAACAACGCCAAATTCTTCAAGAACAATACATTGCACAATGTGAAGGGCGTGAGCTCAAGAACATCCAACAGGAATATGTTGCTGATACTCAAATATCTTTCGCTGGGGAAAATAATGAGGCAGATAGTTTAGTTTCAAACACACTAATACCACGGTCCGAGAATGAATCTAGAAAAAACACTTTCCCAATTTCATCAATTCAAGGTAATGAAGAGCAAGAGCAATTAATATCATCTTTAAGTTCTAATAAGAACAGCCAACTAGAATCTATGCCATCCCAGTCAGTATTAACTTTAAAATCCATTCACGTCCAGGGAGATACTCTCCTCTCACTCCCATCCCAAAACTTTCCTACCAATCGAGTCCTTGTAGATAAGAACCGTTTACATTCAGCAAACTCAGATACAGTTCCAGAAACCAGTCCAGTTTCTGAGCAACTTCCTCTGCTGGAAAGAGACGCCACGGAAACCTACGCGTGCAAAATAAATGATTTGAATGACAATATTCCTGATATTTCCCAAGATCTGAAGCACGTCGAAACAAAGTGCATTAGTCGGTCACCAAGTCTTTTTGTTGCACAAATCTCCAACAACACAGAAAAGCCTGTGGTTACATATCCCAAGATCCCCAAAAAATCAACCACAGCACAAATTTCGACAATTCAAAAACTTGATGTCACCCCTGTTGCCAAACAGTCACAATCATCCCCTCAAACTTCAAACGTAAGTGACAAGGAAAGTTACTCAGAAATTGAACTTCTTGTTTGTGCTGCCAAGAAAGAAGGTCTAACCAGAATGAGCCTCAATACATCTGAAAAAACCGTTCTCGCCGAACACAATTCTCAGAAGCTTACAAGGCGGAAAATGTGCGATAAAATCGGAGATAATCAGGCTCCTATTATCGCTGAAGCATGCAATTCAGGAGAGATACCCATTAACACTGAGCCGACTACAGAATCTCCCAACCAAAAAATTAAATCTTCCACCTCACGCTCACGCTCTTCTACCAGTAAGTCTAAGCGTTGCGCTACTGAGAAAGGGGTGCCAGCTCGTTCAAAGTCTTTATCGACTGCACGAAGTAGTAAACCAACCCAATGCACACCACCTGAAGTCAACCACCAGTCTACTGCAAAAAATCTAGTTCGAGCAGGTTCTCGGAAATCAAATACAGCGAAACCTAAAAATCAATTATCCGAGAAACAGGTCTCAAATTTGCCAGCTACGAAGCGAGTAGTTAAGAGAAAGTCCCTCCACATATCTTTATCGGGCGTTCCGATCGTAGCTTCTACACGGTCTTCAAAGCGGTCTTCAATAGATTATAGCGATGACCCACTTTCAGCATCAGTTCCTCCGGATTTTTATTCTCCTCGCCGCTCAGGGCTTTTATTTAAAAATATGGCGTTTGCAGTATCCTATGTCAAAAATGAGAAAGAGAGAAAAGCTGTCACTCAGTCCATCGTAGAAAACGGTGGAAATATTTTAGAAGGTGGTTTTGATGTACTTTTCGAATCATCTTCCCATACCAACTCTGCCGTATTTGATTCTGAAGCTTTATCTCTATCAAAAATAGGAAAGTCGCTCTGCTTCGCTGCCGTAATTGCCGATGAACATTCGCGAAAGACAAAGTACGTTCAAGCTCTCGCCCTGGGACTCCCTTGTATTTCGGGACGTTGGATTCAGAGCTGCGTATCAAAATCACTTATCCTTGATTGGTCTGCCTACCTTTTATGTGCAGGACAGTCATCTGTTTTAGGAAACGCGTGTCGAAGCCGGATCCTCCAGCCTTATGCAGCGGCTGAGGCCGAACTATCTGCGACATTTACTCAGAGAAAGAAAATCCTTGAGGGAAAGTCCGTGCTTCTCGTAACTGGCAAAGGAAAGGTTCTTGAGAAGCGGAAGACCTTCAATTTTCTCACTCGGGCGCTGGGTCCTGCCCGCATCGGACACGTCACTGATATTTCCGAGGCGCGGAAAAGTCTCTTGGAAGCCGAGATTCAGGGCTGTGAGTGGGACTTACTCCACGTCCACGATAACGAAAAGAACTCCGCGTCTGATATCTTCAACAGTACTGGGAAACGGAAAAATATTGAAGGGGCAATACCGTGTCCCAAGAGAGTGCGCATAATCACTGATGAAATAATGATTCAGAGTCTAATTTTTGGAGAATTATTAGATGAGTGATGGACTCAAGAATTTGTACATCTAATTAAGATAGATCTATTCTTTAATTAATTAATAGAGAAATACTCTCAAGACTATGGGGAGGGCAGCTATTTTTATCATTTAGACTCGGAAGTGTCGATCCAAGACGTATTTATCGACGAAATCGTTCGGTTAACACTTTTGCTACGAAAATTCTCCGCTAAAAATCGACTATGTGACCTAACTTGAAACCACAAGCCTTAATATTTAGCACCGACTTCAGCTTGTTCATCCTACTATTTTTCACGCTCTAGTAATCAAGCATCTCTCGCCTTTGTCGTCTCATATTCTAGATCACCCTGTAGGCATTTTCTCATCCTTTTCACATCTTTCTCGTCTCTTTCTATTAGCATCTTTTCCGGATTAGACACTACTCGGTAGCATAGGTTGCATCGCTATTCGTATCCTATAAAAATCCCATCGACTAAGCGAGTAAAGAGAGCATCATCAATGATTCTCTTTTGAATTTAATTAGTAGTTCTTCGAAGGTTAGTCAGATGTCGTTGCTGATATCTTGAGCAAACCTTTGAATATGAGCTAATCAGCCAGATCGCAGTACGGGGACGGAGGAGGAAATAGGAGAAGTATGCGACTATGACCACAAGTGACCCACTTGGGCGTTGGGTATCTCGTCATTATCCAACATGAGCATTTTCCATTCGTCTGATTCCTTGGGATGAGTGTGGCTATGTTTGTAGAAATACTTCTCCCGCTTATAGATTACAATGCTTGGTTACAGCCCGATGCAGCCTGGCGAAGCAAACCTTGTCGTAGCGGATGTTGCCGGTGACGTACTCCCGAAATCGTGCTCCAAAGAGGAGATGGGGTAGCCTCTAGACAGCTCACAGTAGTTTGATCCTCGGGGTCAAGCGATGTGAGAGACGGCTGTTGTGTCAGTTCGGATGAATATGAGCTGGCCCTGCAATCAATTTCGTCCAACGTCTCGAGATTCTTGGGCTCGGATTCCCAGGCACTACCATGTGCGTTCCGAAGCTTCCTTGAAACCTTTCTTGATTTCCTGGCGTTCGGTTGCGGCGTTGCGGGCAACAGCAAGCTTCTTGCTCCGTCATGGTTGGTATCATGGATCTCCGTGAACCCCATTGCTCGACTAACATCCTCTACTCCCACTTTGGTTTGCATGCATCCATCCTTCGCGGTCTCGACGGAGCCCTGTCTTGAGCACCAAATGTTTGGGAGTTCAGATACTAAGCTTGCGCAGGCTTGCGTTCTAAATCCTTGACGACCGCACTGACGCGGACTCTGTAAAAGGAGACATCGTGGATGTGAATTCGTGAATATTCGGGAGGACTTTGATTCTTCCGTACCTTGACAGCCCGGCTCGAGAAGCTCTACGCTTATCAAAACGTAGATCAAGTGATTGATTGGCCTGGACTACGTGGTATAACCTCCAATGGCTCAATCGTGCAGAGCATCCCACACCAAGTGATGTAACGTTCTCGCCAAATCATCAATCAATATCCTCTGTAGATAGATCGACGAAGTGATATTAATTATTCTATATCAACCCAATTTTTCCCCGCAGGATGACGAGACAGTAAATTCATGCTGATCAGAAGGAAAGTTTTATGCATTCTCTCTCGAAATCAGTGTTACGTCACTGAACCAATCTTTTCGTCGAGCCTTAGTTTTCTTACTTTTGTTCGCCTATAAATACAAAGGTTATGAGTGCATCTTCTATCGGCGTCGTCGCGCCAAACATTTTTTAATCTACGCCAAACAACACCTGTAATAGAATAGCAGCCAAAGATCATGATCAGATAATAAGTACTTCTTTTTACTTGTTCGCTCACGTATCAATAAATAGCAGCCAAAGATCATGATCAGATAATAAGTACTTCTTTTTACTTGTTCGCTCACGTATCAATACGCATATTCTTTCTCCAACTCTTGATCTCTACTTGCTCCCGCCAAGTCAACAGTTACTAAAACAAACTTTCTCTCACTTTGATTTGTCATAAACAAACTTTCTCTCACTTTGATTTGTCATGAGACTACTGTATAATAGCTTTATTTTACGTTGTTTTTCATACATGTACGTTCAAACTCAATTACGCCAATGAATGTTCTAAGTACTTCTGCCAGATTCCGACTTAAAGATGCTAGAGCCGTGCTGCTCCGCTCACGATGCAGGTCATCGTGAAACAGTGAAAATCTTCCGCCGTCTCACCTCTGGCTCTGCTAAGGGTTCACAGTTTGTGGTTGGCTTCGAAAGTGATAGGCATCACTGATTGGACTGCATTGTCTCGGTTTGCGTCATGTAAATCCTAATTATTCAAACACCTGATTTAAGAGCAGCTGAGAACCGCGTTTCATCTACACCTTCATATCTCTATGGTCTATAAGCCAGAACAAAGGAGCTGAGATCGATTTCTCCCCAAGAAAACGAGACATTTATTGCTCGTTTGATCTGCTCAAAGTAAATATTGTCGGTCTGCGTTTCAAAGGTCGTGTATGACGCCATGTGAGACTTATAATTGATTTACAAACTTCTGAATCAATTATTGCTTTCAGTCTCTTTTCCCTGCTCCCCATCCATTACCCATCCCAAACCCAAGAGGAGTAGCCCCACCCAAGCTCACTTTGCCTCTCAATCGCCGGGGCAATATTCGACCATAAAACCATACGCCACTAAAAACAGCACCTGCAATGGCACTTACAACACAATATGAAAGTGTCCTAAGGTAGTAATAGCGGCCCATGCCCGCCCATTCAATCTTGCCATTCTCACGTGGTAGATGCGGTGTCGGGAACCATCGGACACTTAACATTAAGGGGAGCGGATCTCCAATGACGAGCTTCTTCGTTAGTGATGCTGGACCTGTGGTGTGAGAAAGTGGTGATGTACTGTAAGCAGCACCACAGTCAATAACACCAGAATCATGGTGGTGCAAGTGATGTTTAGGTGTCGAATGGATGAGGATATTAAGATGTGTTGAAATATGTAGGTGAGAGAGCTGAAGAGTGCCCGCTAGTGCAAAAACAAGTGGTACATATTCTTGCTGAAATTTAGGGTGAGTCTCAAGATTATTGCCAGCCGCAATATGCGCTGGAGGTCGTGAAGGAATGCGACAGGAGAGTGGCGCGTCACTATGGACATAATATTCGAGCAGATGAAAAAAAGGGTCGGTGATCATAGGAATAGTACAGTTTAATTCTTCCTCAATACCATACTTTAATTCAAGTGGCGAGCCAGTTTCGTTACATATTGGGAATGGAGTATATTCAAGTTCGTTCTTTTCGTTGGAAATGTGTTCACCAGTTTCTCTAAGCCCGACGTTAGCGGTCTCGGATGAACGTTCAGATACAAATAAGCCCTACACCGATCGACTCAAACAACTGACCGGTATTTTCGCTCCGTAGTGATAACTGGGCAGTGGTATTTTACTGTGCTCCTCAGCCATCACCTGTCCAAAGATAAGTATCACCAAAGTTAGCCCCAGATGCCTCAGCCTTAGTCCAGCCATGTTTCACGCAACTTTTGGTGGAGGGTAAAGCGTAAAAGTTTCATGCAGGCATGACCGACGGACGAGTGGGAAAAGACGTTGTTGCCGGTGACACTGGGAACGCTAATATCACCCGAAATTGGTTGGTTGTTCTGCGTTATCTTATCAACACGATAAGGTCAACTCATATTCAGCCATGAGACTGTAGCTTCTAGGTCACGATACCATCACTTTGTAGCTGTTCATTGCTCCTTACTATTCCAACAAGCAATTGAATATTCGGCTGCGCTAATAATTTACAAGTCCATTTTCTAGGCACGAAACACTCTGACGAAGCTGCTCTAATAATTTTACAAAAGTTTTTCTAAGGGTCCATAAATGGACTAGCTTGCTCTCTCCAAAATCAAAAATTCTTCGATGAGGTACAGAAGATGACTAATTCACCAGAGAAATGCAGATCAACTACTTCTCTTGGTTAGTAAAATTAAAATAAATTTAATCCATCCTTAAAACTGAAAGCTGGATCCGACCACAACCAACACGCACCATTATAATTTGTGATAAATACTCACGTACTCTCAGTGCCCTTAATAAAACTCATTATCACGAATTATTTCGTTTTTAGAACACCCTAGTTTCTTACGCTATTTTGCTAGACCTAGTTGTTTGTTCCTTGTATCAATTCACCTGATATTTATTGATAGTCTAGATTGATTAACATCATTATTAGTTCAAGTAAGTGACTACAATTACGGATGAATATATAATTCTATAGTTTTCACTCCCAGTTACTGAGATGTAGAAGCCTCCAGGACGAAAGTTATCAAATATTAGTATACACGTGCAGGTGCATGTAAGTGAATTAGAAACCTTTCGGCTTGGAGTCCGATATCTAGATGATAAAAAATCTTATAAATTATTATTCTTAATTTCTCCACAGAAAAAGTGTTCGCGGCCGGTTGCAGCTTAAGCAATGATAAATTCTCACAGAAATTATATTCAGAGATAATAACCTTGAGCTTCTTGAACTCCGTGGTATTACTTCAAGCCTATGGACGACTATATTTTGAGCCTTCAACAAGCTTCCTCCTTGAACCTATGATAATTGTAGTTCAACCTCATAACAAATCGAAAAAAGAGATTAAATCAACACTATGGCTACTAGAACTGGTGAATCCACGAATAGTGATATTACCGGCCTATTCTATGAGCGGCTTAGCCGCTGGTCACTGAATATTTATTGAGCCAAAATATTTGAATATTAGTCTATCTTATCAACTCATTTCTAAGAGTCAATTCACTTGAAGCTTCTGCTCGCTAGAAAGTGTCACTGTTGAATGTTAAAGGGCTGGGCCAGGATAATTGTGTCTCGTCCATTCTTTTCTAATAACATATATTCTTCTTGGAAGTTGATATGGCGACAATATCACCAAATAATATCACCAACGAACAAATAAACTGTTCCCTAGGGAGCTGGGATACGAATACGTTAGAGCCTAGCTCACGGATAATTGTTTTTAAGGCAAGCAAGCAGAGAATCTGAGTCAAATCCCGGAAAATGAAACGGCTAATAGCTCGTCCATAGACGCAGACAAGGAATTCATTTGTGAGACAAGAATCTTGAGACTGCCAACCTTAGTGACCTTTAGTCTTTAGAAAGAGTAATTCTGACAACCTTAGCAAACCTCTCGGGTTTTCCAGACCTCGATTAATCCTCTGGCTCGTACTCAAACCCAAACTCAAACAATTGTAAGCGAGGTATGCTTTTCTAGCTACTATATTACCATGAATTTAATATGAAAACCTACGCCGGTGCAACTAACTTTGACGAAGATAACATCATACGGGCCTGCACCAACCCTCGATCACCCCCCCACTCATGGCAAAGATTCATTAGCACTTGGTATTTCTTTTGGCCTAATATCTGGTGTCCCACTCTTGATTTTGTTGTCATGGAAGCTACTGATGCTACGCTCGGCAAGAAAGAATGGGAAAGAAACCAAAGATTGTTCACTTACCAACATAAAGCAAGAAAAACTCAAATGTGAAAACGTCGTAACCTTGGATAATATTTTCGAGAACAGAAAATAAGGGCAGATTAAATCTCTTGACTGTTCCTATCCTGGGAGGCTAAATCTATCATATACAAGACAAAATAACTAGAATGAATAATATGCCAGTAAGCTGATACTGCTGAAAATGAGATTCCAAAGCCAAACTCCACTTCATTTACTCACTTTGGTCAATTTATGATCCTGATTTATAATGTTCTTGTAGCACTATATAAACAGGGTGGCGATCTTGATCTTCGTAATTACAACTGTGTTGGCGAGATTAGTAATAACAAACGTTTAATTCTAATTGAAACTTATACCCCATAATACTGGTACACATCGCTCGGTTGATATTCAGCTACCGCTGCATTAATAGAGATAGATTCTTTGATTCAAAATCAGGAGCTATCAGTAGTATGGAATTGTAAATACACAAAAAATGACTGGAACCAAACAAATGAGGCTTTGGTACATGTAGAAGTAACAAAATAAAAATCGAAAATAGTCTCTTTTTTGGTTTGACTTGTACTAATAGAAAGAAATCTAGTGCTATGAAAGGCAGAGATACATAAGTTAAGCTGTCAACGAACAGACATCTATCAACGTAGATATGGTGGGAAAACAGGAATTAAGGAATATCAGTAGCTGGGAGTAGCTGTACAGTAATGTGTCCATCTTTGTATTTTGAACGCCCCATGGTGTGATAAAATGTAGATATCTTGAAGGTTTCAGTGAGCGAAAATATGTCAATTCTTCACATCTACTCCCATGCACATGCGTTGGATAAAGCAAGTCAGACCTGGCAAATCAGGAAATTGTCAATCGTCTCCACAAGGCTCTCACAACACCACTTTGCGTTCCCACATCACATCAATAGCACACGATATACAATTTAAATATGGATAAAGTCTCGGCATTCAGTAAAAATTTCTCGTAAGCTCTTCGTGAAAATTTAGGTTTGATGTACTCTAATCACAACATTCAGAGCATCTTTTTCGCCGTTCGCAGCCCGAACGCAACAATATGTTAAAGAGCAACTGGGCCAGGTCGAAAATAAGGTCAGCAAGCCTTCTAAATTCTAAATCAGTCATTCTATGATGCCGCTTGCTTATAACTCATACAGACACAACTCCCGCCAGATTACGTCGAGCTTGAGAAGAGAGTTGATGCGTTGAAGCAAGTTCATCAGAAAATGCTTCAGGTAACGTGAGTTTTCGGGTCTATCAATACTTCAAAATTCAACTACGTGCTCATCTAACCTCTCTAGCTCACAATATGCCACTGAAGCATACGATTATCCTGCAAATATCAAGGAAAGTCTTGGGGACCTTGGCCGCACAGTAAGCGAAAAGGTGCAGCTGCTATCTTCTGCTACTTCAACAGCAGAGGCCCAAGCAGCTTTAACTTCTCCCTCCCCTTCAAAGGCCCAACCTAAGACATTTAATCATGCCATTGCCCGTGCCAGCTTGGCTAGCAGTCAGATTCTAAATGAACTACACTCGGGATCCGACGAAGATCCTCTCGCTACTGCTCTTGAAAAATATGCGCTAGCTAGTGAGCGCCTTGGTGAAGCCCGCTTGGCACAAGATTCCCAAATCCAGAATCGCTTCCTCGCGGCATGGAATACTACATTGAACACAACTTTTTCATTTGCTGCCCGAGCTAGAAAAAATGTAGAAAATTCGCGGTTGATGCTTGATGCCGCCAAAGCAAAGTCAAAGACTGCCGGATGGTCTTTAACAGGTCAACCTGCAAAGTCTTCAGGCTTATCCGAAGAGGCAGCTACAAGTGAAGAAGCAAGGATAGAAATAGAACAGGCTGAGGACGAATTTGTTGGGCAGACTGAAGAGGCCGTTGGAGTCATGAAGAATGTAAGTCAAATATTTAACATGAATATTCGTCCATAGCTGACAGTGCAGGTTCTTGATACCCCTGAGCCCCTCAGAAATCTTGCAGATCTAATTGCTGCACAACTTGAATACCACAAGAAAGCATACGAGATTCTCAGTGAGCTCGCACCCGTCGTTGATGGTCTTCAACTCGAACAAGAAGTACGTGACAAACAACTAATTTCGTTATAATAAAATATTTACTGATAACGTGACCAATAGGCCAGCTATAGGAAAAGCCGTGACTCAACGGACTAACAGAATTTTTGTAGAGTTGTACTTTTTTTCATGTTACATAGGCACCTTCTGATAATCCTTATGATTGAATTGTCTATCGTATTGATGATCACTTAATAAAATAATTTGAGCTTGTTTTATCTTTTGGTTGACAAATTCGTTTTCTTCAAATCTTCACTAATTCATGCCGCTAGGATATGTTTGTTTGTTTACATAAGCTCGGCTATATACTACTTGGCCATATAAAGTTCCTGGCCGCTCCATAAAATGCAATATTACAAATCCAAATAGTGATATTTCTACGAATAACGATTACAATTGACATTCATTAAGCATGGAGCCTGGAGCAGAGGCCGCTGCTACTTCTGGCGCTTTTTTTGTCCCCTCTTCTGCCAAATTACTTTTCTGTTGGGCTTGTATCGTCGCCTCAAGGTCATTCGTAGGCACGATACTCTTTACACCACTGAATCGTTCAATTGGGTCAATACGGGCCTGCTTTCTTGAACGAGTGATCTTAATACAATCTAGTTCATGTCTAAGATTTTTGCTTTGAGCTTCTAGTTGTGCTACTTGTCACGGTCGCCAGAAAGTCGAGATATCTCAGGTTACAGAAGACTTGATAATTATCACGTCTTCTGTAATCTGAGATATCTCGACTTTCTAGCGACCGTGACAATAAATTTCTGTATTCTCCAAAAACGACTTTTTTCTTTCATCTTTTCCTCCACACCCACGAGTCCACCAAAATGACAACCTATCAGAATCCAATAAATGATATAGATACTGAAGAGTAAAGATTTGAATCGATGCAGGTTCAGATCGATGAACTAAGAATTCAGATAGCAGGACAGACCAAGACCCCCAACAGGTGTAGTGATTGAAAGAGACCCTGCTCCTGCCGATGGTTTACGGTTTCAATCAACAAAACTCCCCAAATACGATGGGAGTAGAGCTAACTATCTGGCATGAAGATGGGCAGTACTGCTAATCTTCAAGATTGACTGGAATGCATTCCAGTATACTGACACTAGAGCCTTTCTATCTATATATACGTCGTTAAAAGGTAAGGCTCAACTTAAAGCTGGGGCGTTCTTTGAGATTAGTGGGGTTGACGGGACCCGAAGACCTGAGGATTTCCAGGAGTTTGTAGACTGGGGTAAGGATATACTAATGGGCGGCGTTAATGCGTCACTCGTTAGACGAAGGGAAACGATAACTAGCCACGAAGGACAAAATTAAGCCGACGAACGAAATGCAGGGTGGGAATCGACGTTCGAGATGGGAAATCCCTCAGCAAATCGAACGATTGAAACGGGAGAGATGTTGTTATCGGTATGAAAGGAAAGGGTGCAACATTAGAATATGCCCACTATTACTTGCGGTGAACCCCAACGCGAATCGACCTGCAAACGATTCTTTAGTGGTGTACGCCATCGACCCAGCTACTTACGAGCTTATTGATACGGATTAGGAAAACCGAATACTCCTATGTTTAGGCCTCCAGAAGTTTGGTAAAAGTTTAAATCTAGAAAATAAATTGTTGTCTCACCCGTTTCTTGTGAATGCCCAAGTGATGATCCAAGCACTAGTTGACAATGGTTGCTTATGCAGTGTGATAAACGAGAAACTTGCAAATAGACTTAAACTACCGCGCATCCCAATCGAGCCTCGCCCTCTAGAGACGGCCGAGACCGATAATTATCAAGTCTTCTTAAATTTGAGACATCTCGACTTTCTGGCGACCGTGACACTACCCGAGCATTGGGTTCTGCGATCACGTTACCTGCTTTGCCAAGTACCGTACTATGCAAGTATTTCTTGACATATTTTTTCAGCACGAGCTCTTAGCCCATCTGCTCTCCATTCATCTCTTATATCTCACTCTAAAAATCCCCTGTTCCCTTGTCTTATTTTATGCTGC
>JAATOF010001986.1:0-10305 GCA_013170925.1 Podosphaera leucotricha | reverse complement strand
TTTGGTACTAGGTTGAGCCGGAGCCGAGGGTAATGAGGCGGGTGGGCTTGCGGCGGTCGCTGCCCAATTTCGAGGTTGATATGTGATTGGAACGGGAGGTCGGGAAGGAATGTTATGGCTGGGTATGGGTAAGGAGCTCGCCGGCTTGGGCTGTCTCGGAGTGTCATGCCGCATAGGTTGCCCAGAAGCAACTGCGAGGAAAACGCGTCTATCTGCTCGCGCACGAAGGACTTGATAAGAGGGTCAGCTTCTTCGACAGATGTCCAAAACTTGTTGTGGAAGTTTTGAACCCAGGTAGCTCGACCCTTTGCCACGCGCTGTACAAGCTCGAGCTTTTCAGCGACGCGCTGGGCCAGGGGAGGTGGCTGTTGTGATTTGGCCATCACGAGCGCGATGACCAAACTAAAGTGCACTTAATGGATATAAACTTAGTGGGATCGAATTGTAGGGAATAGCTGGAGACGAGGTGTTGGTGAGTTTTCTGTATACATTATGGTAGGTTCAATAGTACAGATATTAAAGTCACGTGTTAAATCTCACCGTGACCTGATTACTAAGCCCAACTGGTCTATTTTCTAACAATTTATGTATACGGCATGGAATTTGAAGACAATTTTTCTACCTATGTGCGCCATCATCTGATTGAATAATCACATACACCTATCTGCAGACTTTACCCATACCTAACAAATTGAATCAAATTTTATTGTAGAGAGCTTGTGTAAATATTTATTGTATCACTAAAATTAATGCACGAATAAGTTGGCCGTTGATCCACTCAATTTCTATCGTAATCGCTCGCTTAACACCAATGCTCTAATCGCCGAACCCGCACATTCCCAATTTGCATTGAGCCAACACCGCGCGAATCGCCCAAATTCCACGTATCTGAACCTCGAGACTCCATACTGTTCTACAATTATTTGTTGATAAAATGGCCAAGCTTTCGTATGTCTCCCCTTAATTGTCTCGGTGTGTCTCTGGCCGAGATTGATGAATAAATATATACTAACGCAACAACAGGCGTGGTGCCCCTGGTGGCAAGTTAAAGATGACTCTTGGTTTACCTGTGTACGTCTCAGTTCGATCCCCAATCTACTCTGTGCTAGTTCTGGAGAAGCTGGACTTCTTTGGCTCCCAGTGAAAAGTTAAGCGCTAATATTGAAACCTAAGTGGTGCGGTCATGAACTGTTGTGATAACAGCGGGGCACGAAACCTTTATATTATATCAGTCAAGGGTATCGGTGCGAGGCTCAACCGTCTTCCTGCCGGTGGTGTGGGAGATATGGTAATGGCGACCGTCAAGAAAGGAAAGCCTGAATTAAGGAAGAAAGTTATGCCAGCGGTCATTGTGCGCCAGAGTAAACCTTGGAGACGAACTGATGGCGTCTTCCTTTATTTCGAAGACAATGCTGGCGTGGTAAGTGACCTTGAATTCTTTCCAAGATTGCACTTGCGTAGTCCCAGAGTTACGTTCAAAATTCTAATAAATTGAATCTAGATTGTTAACCCAAAAGGAGAGATGAAAGGATCTGCGATTACAGGACCAGTAGGAAAAGAAGCTGCAGAATTATGGCCTGCAAGTAAAATCCGTTCTCTTTTCCACTTGTCTCTAACTAAAAGTAGCGTATCGCAAGCAACTCGGGTGTAGTGATGTAAAGGGCTGGCTATTTTGGAGTTCTGGTGCGTGGGTAACTATTCCCATATTTAAAATGAAATTTATTGGCATGAAGTACTTGTGCACCAACAAACCAATTACCATTCTTCATTGAAATATGAAATATATGTGTGTGACAAAGTCCTCGATACAATCAGTTACCTAATTCTCCCTTGACAATACTTTTTTTACTATATGTATGGACACATGATACTTGCAAGTGATAACGAACTTACCCAACCACTACGAGATTCACGATAAAAAATATTTATGAATCCGACTACATAAAGTCTGAACTGCAAAATCAGTTTTTCTATTTTTATAAAATGCGACAATTCTAAATTTTTAGCTGTAAATTCGTACTTGAAATTGGTTGAGTGACAAGACTTATTGGCAATTACAAACTCACTCCAACCCTTTTCTTTATTAAGTTGCGCAACTGATACACTCTACATACAAAACTAAACTTAGCAAAATAGTACTATTCAAATACTACTGTTTGACAACGATTAGCTAATGATATAGGCTTTACCTCGATTTCTGTTTATTTAATTCTAATATATAACAAAAACTTAAAACTTAACCAGTGTGATCTAGTTCTACTCTAAAGTGTAACTCTCATTATGCAATTTTTATTATTTATTAATTTTCAGGGCTACTGTGTGATCCCATCTATATATGGAGATTCAGCTTTTGATACTCTGATCAGATGTCTTCTGTAGGGAAATTGATCCGGAGTTTTTGCTACTGCTGACCTGTTTCGAAAATGTATTATGTATCTTTTCATAAAGAGCATGACCTCCATTCATAATTGCTAAGGTAAATATGACCAGATCAAGGATATGAGTAGCCCACCAGATATGCTGTGTACCAATTCGACAATTCGTAAACTCGAATTTCCACTTCCACTCTTCCTCGTCAAACCATAAGCTAAGAAATCCCGCATTTCCATCATACGCACCCATCATGCTACGAACAGTAACTTCGCGAAGGCTTGGTATCCCTGACTGAGCTAGAATATTACTGGAGAGCGCATGGTCCCAACTCATTGTTTTCCATTTAAGCTCGTCTGGAGTAGATTGATTGATATAGTGAAGGGTATCACAACCTTCGTGGTCATGTCCATTGAGAATAACTCCATCTCTTCCGTACCCTTGCCCAGGAGCGTCGACTATTCCGCTCATGCCATAAATTCCTTCAAGAAGGCCTTTGGACACATGTAGTGATAAGTGGTGCTGTTCTTTTACACCATTATCGAACTCACCGTCGAAATAGTCGAAAAAAGGCCCATCGGTACAAATTCCAGCTTCTTTGAATAATGGTACGTGTGTAAGTACTAAAGTAAAGTGTGCTAAACGCTCTACATCGTGAGATGTGGAAATAACTGAGTTCAAAAAGGTATAGGTTTCGTCTTGTAACACCTTTGAACTAGCAGGAGTGTCCAAATTTAGATCATTGAGAACAATAATGCGCAGTTCTGGAACAGGTTTCGATTCATTTTGGGCTAGGTCAGGAAATTTTAAAGGCATTTGAAAGCGAAGCTCGTAGTTTGTGCTACCAAATACCTTAGTAAATCTTGCTATTCGTGCCGGAGACATATCACCAGCATAACCTATATCGTGGTTTCCAGCAACATTTATAATTCTTTTTTTCCAGATTTCAGCGTCATCTCCTAACGTCTGGGTGTATGGGAATTCCTGAGACTCAGGTGACGTTAGTTCTTCTTGGACCTTAATTCCTCCTTTGAAAACTCTGTTCCAGTACCTCCACCCACGACGTTCAAACTCATCATCATCGACCCACTGACTACCAATCAAGTCTCCAAGGACGGTTACATGTGTTGGATTCGTCCACCGATGAAGTGTGCGATATATATGGCCTAGATAGTAGTCGTTACCGATATGGTCTATGCGTTTTCGCAGGACGTTAAGGGCATTCGGTATATCTTCAAGGGTGAAATCAATTAAGTCATGAAGGCCAAATCTTACTTTTGGCAGTAAGTCTCTATTGTCTAACCGCACATTCTTCCACAATCTTCTTAGGCTTGGGAAAGAAGTTGCTTCTTTATTTTCGATAGACGAATCACCCTCAATCTGGGGATCACCCAGTGCGAGGAGACGAAAAGGTGCGACGTCATGAGGATTTAGTATCGAGGATAATGATTGGTGTAAATGGGCCTGACTAAGGAATTTGGAGTGGCTGTTTTTTTTGTGGTGACTAAAGCCACAATGTCGAAAAATGGGATAGCAGTACAAGTATGTGGTAGAAACTATTGAGACGGGTGTCAGTGTGAATAGCACCAAACGGAGGAGAAATATGTAGTTCATGTGGACGATAACATCAAAGAGGAGACCTGACAAGAAGAGGTTCTCTTCTACTGGCAAACGCCGATCGGTCCAAAGATCACAAAATAAAGTGCCCAAACTATAAATTGAAATAGATTTAATTCCATATGCCTAAAGAGTATTGCATCAGTAATTCGTTTGACATGAACTCTGGATTTAGCAATGTTCATATAAGATTTTCATGCGGTCATTGGCAGATTCAATAATCCGAATAGTAGTAGGTAGCATAGATCAGCTAACGAGTCCTAGGGCAATAATGGAGTTATCGCTCAACTCTGCATTACAACCTAGTGGAACAGGTATATGCCACGTAATCCCGCGGTAAATTATTTCTAAAGGTACACATACACCTAATTCTACGTGATTACATTCCAACGTCTAATTAGGAGAGAATAGCATTGTGGCATATCTTTCTGTATTTCTGTAAATCTTATCGATAAGACTATTATTACCCGTAATCTATAGATAGTCACATGATATTATTGGTTTTCAGCCTTGCGTCACAATCGTTGACGCGTCAACATCGAAATGTAGGTCACTCGGGCAAACGAGATTGTCACTACATCAGCTTCGCTTCCAAAAAGGCCACAGAAGGCCGTCCAATGGCTCTCAGGCTGTGGAGCTAAGTAAATCTTACTAAATATGTCAGACTTTCCTTCTTTCAACGATATCGACTGGCAGCAGGCAGAGACAGAGGATAACAATGCGATCGAACTTCTCCTCAAGGGAGTAGGAGAAGGAGAACCGATTCTTAATTATGACCGCGATCTTGAAATCGGAGAGAAGGCAGACGATGCTGAAGATTATGAAGATATTGGAGATGATAATCTTCCTGAAGAAGAAGAGGCCACCGTCAAGGAAGAACCCGTTGAACCAGGGCTTGATGACCTTGAATTTGATGAAGATGATTTATTTGGTGACGGTGGACGTCCAAGCTCGCCGTTGGAAGCCTCTTTTGAAGATAAAGTTAAAGTGCAAGATGCAGAAGACATGGTTATTCCTGAAGAGTCTGGAAATCCAAATGTTGATTTATCATTGCCTATGAAGGAACCAGAACCTGAAATTGATTTGCGCGAGCTAAATTTCCCATCAACTTACGATCAAGATGAAGACGTGATTATTCCTGACCAGATTGAAGAAGTTCGTAAACTAGTGCAAGAATTTTTTCCTTCATTTGAGGAAGATGGTATTCTAAATTGGAACGAGCTTCTTCCAACCAAAGGTAGTTACTGGACTCCTTTAGAGCCAATAAAGCCTCCTAAGCCTGTCAATCCTACAAAAGTTAGTTTAGATCTTGCTGTGGATCAGGAAAGGTTGTTCAGAGGATCGGCGCCTGTGGTTGGAGATAAATATAAGCGGGTTGATGAGGCATATGTGAATGGGATAATTACTATCGAAAATGAATCTTCAGAAAAAGAACAAAGCGATGATGAGTTTGATTACTCGCCTCCTGACCCAAGTGATAAAGTCGGCGGTTTCACCTTACAAGATCTTGAATTCATTTGCTCGGATTTTGAAAATGCCATAAATGCAGTATGTCCGTTAGAAATAGAGCAAGAAGATAATGATTCTATGGATGAATGGGAAAAGGAGATACTTGGACACTCTTCAAAGCGCAAAAGAAAAAATGCCGAGACAGAAAAGGAATTTTGCATAAAAGCTAGATATCCAATCCCGTCATTCGATAACTTCGAGATAATGACAGCTCAAGTGGCCAAGCGAGTTGTTATTGATCTAAATGACCCTCATTTACTTGTTGATGTTCAAGAATTTGACCCTCAAGCGAAGCGGCAGCGCCTTGGCCCTGGTAACTTTTCAAGAACTGGCAATAATCGGTTTACTTCAAGGCTAATCTCTCGCTTCAACTACTCCAACGATGAAGCTTACGAAGCACTCAAAGAAAATCACCAGAACAAGGTTCGGGCCACCCTTGGTCATCTCACCGTTGAGCATAGTATGCCAGCTCTGAAATTACAATGGCCATATTACCAGGTAAAGCTGTTTGTAGATCAGGCTCGATCTTTCCATCGTCCCTCGCTCAAATTCAAGCGTTTCCAAGGTCAGTCAATCCATTTTTCAAAGCCTGGAATGCGAAAAAAAAAGGCGGTAAAAGGAATGCAAACCCGAGAAATTTTTAAAGAGACCAAAGACTTGTCTCTTGCGGATCATTACTCAACAGCAACACTCTTTGAATACTCAGAAGAACACCCTACCGTTCTTTCTGGGTTTGGAATGGGTAATCGCATCATAAATTATTACCGTCGTAAACATGTAAATGATGCCGAACGACCGCAGCCCGAAGATAAGATTGGCGACACTACGATTCTCTTACCTGAAGATAGATCTCCCTTTTCCAACTTTGGAATGGTCGAGCCCGGACAGACTATTCGTACCCTTCATAACAGTATGTTTCGGGCACCCATCTTCAAGCATAAAACCAAACCTACGGACTTCTTGTGCATCCGCAGTAGTACAGGGATTGACGGTACGAAATGGCATTTACGTAATATTGATAATATATTTGTCGTAGGACAGCAGCTTCCTTCAATGGAAATTCCAGGACCACACTCTCGAAAAGTCACAAATGCTGCCAAAAATCGCATGAAAATGATTGCATATAGAAAGATTCGACACAGTCCTCATCAACACGTTAAAATTGCTGATGTCACTGCCCATATTACAGACTCCACTGACATGCAAAACCGGCAAAAGCTCAAGGAATTTATGGTTTACGATAAAGTCGAAAAAGTTTGGAAAATGCCTCATGGCGAGCACGTTCGAGATGAAGCTCAGATTCGCTCTATGATAAAACCAGAAGACGTTTGTCTCCTTGATGCTATGCAAGTCGGCTCCCGTTATCTCGAAGATGCTGGATATGAAGCAAAAGATGACAAAGATGGAAAAGATGTTGATCTTTTAGATGGGGATACTGAGGAGAGTTTAGAACAGAGTCTTGCTCCTTGGAGTACTTCTAAAAGTTTTCTTGATGCCTCGGCTGACAAAGCAATGTTGGCTCTCAAAGGTCCTGGCGATCCTTCAGGTTGTGGTTTGGCATTAAGCTTTTTAAGAACTTCAATGAAAGGAGGCTTCTTGCAGAATCTTGGCAAGGACAAAAGCGATGCAAATTTGAAAGCTAAAGAGGCTCTTGACCCTAGTAAGAATGGTGGACATACTTATAATGTCAAACTTCAACAAAATATTTACAACAATACTATACGTGAAATTTGGAATGCACAAATGGCTAATCTCAGCAGTGAAGTTGAGCAGAAGCTTACTGAAGATGAAATTGATCACGTAGAAACTCCCCGAGGGGCTCATTTTGATGATACTGCAAGTCAATATACTTCTATGAGCACATCAGAAAAAATCATGCGTATAACGCGAAAGTACAAGAACAAGTCTGGACAGATTGAAGAGATAACTGAAACTGTCACTGACCCTAGAGTATGGAAGGCATATCAGAAGCGTCGTATCGAGATTGACACCGCTGGCAAAGAGTAAGTTTAATCTTTAATGATTATATGGATGAAATTTGACTAAGTAATGTACTTCTAGTGTTACTTCTTTCCGGCCTACTGGTGATCCTGAAAAAGATGAAGCTCAAAAGCGGGCGTAAGTAGGGCCCTTTTTTCTCGAACATTATTGATTAATTGGCTTGCAGAATAAGAAAAGAGCTCGCTCGTCTGAACAAAAACAAAGTCAGACGTCATGTCCGCGAAAAGCAGAAGGGTATATTGAACAGCCCACCAGCTACTTCGCCAGGACCTACAGGCTCTCCTTCACCTTTTCTCACTCCATCTATCGAAAAGTCTACTGGTACTACTCGAAAGTGTGCAAACTGTGGTCAAGCTGGCCACATCAAAACTAATAAAAAGTACTGTCTCATTAATGTTTTTTCCGTTACAAATAACAAAGGCTCTGAATTACTCGGACTCTTCAGGCACAATTTTCTAGAGAATCCCCCATTTTTGTTTAACGTACTCATGCTAATTTGATGAATCTAGACTCTGTCCAATGTTAAATGGTACGATGAAGCAAGATGATACAACCCCGAAACATGGTGGTTTTGGTACTATCTCAGTTTGACGGGCTGTGCCCAGCAAAAAGGGCTCTCAATTGATATACCAGCAGGTTCAGGCATGGAATTAGTTTAGGGAAAAAGCAGGCGTTGAGTATTAATGCGATATGAATAGTAATATTGAAAAATAATGAGTGCCTCAGTTATGGTGTTGTAGAGCGCATCGATTCTATTGATCTATGGATAGAAACTAACAACGTGACTAGATAACTAATCCAAACTTACATATTTCCAACAAAATAATTATTAAAGTCTGAGCCTTACTGGCTACTAAATACAACCCAATCATACGGTGATGAGCTATGCCCAGTAAGAGGCTGGTCGCGAGTTCTACTCCTTTTATCATATCGCCTGATAAGGACAAGGCAGACGCATTGGGCGTTGGACATGAAGAGAAAATTTTCTCAGAAGATACAATGGAATACCATATTATGAACTAGGAAATGTCCGGAGAGCGCCGAAAGCTAGAGATCTAGGAGGAGCGGAAGCTTTTTTTCTATCAAAACGTGTAGAAATGGTTCCCTTTCAATTTTATGTCGCATGGAAGGACCACACAGAATAGTTTATTTATTGTTTGATTGTTGAGTGTCTGTTTATTGATTCTTCCATGAGTCCTATTTTTGCTCTCCTAGCGTAAGAATATCAGACTCCCAATTAGGTTTAGTTTGGATAGGCGCCTGGAGTGGTTTGTTTTGGAGAAAGATAAAAAAAACTCTCTTGGGGTCTGCTCTAGTGCCTTGCCTCAACTTTTTGCACCGAGGCTTATTGTTTATAGAAGATAATTGGGATGAACAATAATAATAGTTAATTGACTTGACCTTACTGGTCTAAAAAGATGTGTAAAGGACTATTCAAACCTATGAGTATCAGCACAGTAACTCTGACAACTAACTCACAAGAATGTTAATCTACTCTAAATAGGAGAGCTCGCATGAATGAAAACCTTGCATTCTGAGATACCGATGCATCACACCACTTTGTATTCCAGCCAAAGTTCTTCAATTATCTTAGATAGTGTCCCAAACCTTCTAGATTTGACCAACAAGGTGACGCTCAATTGAACCTTGGAAATTTTACCTTACAACTAAGTGGAGCCTTATACTCCACTAATTCCTCTTGTAACATTACCTCAGCAGGGAGGCTAAAGAGACTATCAGATGTTTTTGCTGATTTCAATCAATCCTTGTTAAGTCAGATACGAAGCAAAAAGCCTAACAGACCAATAGTTCGTCTTATTCATCCTCTGAACCATACAAGAAACTAAATCTTCGCCAACTATAGCTAGACCAAGTATTGCAAGAACACCTCACCCAAACGTTCAACAGTGTCATCAAAGGCTAGGACACACAGGTCAGAATATCTTGGGGAAAACAGCAGAATGCCCAGAGAGGTTGGAAGGAATCAGCATGAATGACCTCACCACGTATGAAGCTTGCCATTTGAGCAAAGCTCAAAAGTATGTCTCTTGAGAACCAAGACTCACACCAAGTGAGCCATTTGGTAAAATATCCGTTGATACCATACCGTTGACAAAATCACGGCCACAGTAAATGGACAGCAGTATGTATGTAGTGATAATTGGAAACGCAAGAACTCGCATGCATTCGGTGCTTATCAACAAAACCAAGAGCCAGATCGCACCAATCCTAGTACAATGGATAGAAGCCCAACACCATCAGAGAGATCTTTAGAGATGGAGGATCAAAATTTTTCGTATCAAAAATCAGTGACCATTATGGTATACTGACAGAAATCTCTGTTCCTAACAGGCCAAAGCAGAATGGAGTGCCAGGGTTATCAATCAAAATCATTCTGAGGAACGCACGATCAATGCTCAGTCAAGAAGAGTCGCAGTCCTTTCTCTCAGGATCTCCATTCGTCCATGTGGATTTCGGTCGGCCTCGACTCGTCATTATTGTCCCTAGCACCTTTTCTACAAACTGCCCCAGAGATGTAGGATGAAGAGCACCACTGGCCACAATCACTCGAGTGACGGCAACAACACTTATAATAAGCTATAAGCTTAAGAGGCCAGATGCTGATTGGGTGTTATAGAGGCGGTAGGTTTAACTCCTTTATGGCTCATGGTGGATATGACTGCGGCTGACCCTTAAAAATGAGTACAAAAGGAATGGCTAAGGTTTTAGTATTGAGGATTTCCCTTGCCCCGTGGGGTTTGGGTCACGATGAATACGTTCTCACCCATTCGACCCGATGAAACTAGC
>JAATOF010001985.1:0-18776 GCA_013170925.1 Podosphaera leucotricha | reverse complement strand
CCAACGTGAGAGGCTGGTGTCCTAGGCCACTAGACGAACGGGGCTCTCTCGAAGGAGGCCACGTATAGGAGACGCCGCGTCACCGATCAAGCGCGATCTTGGCCCGAAAGGCGCAAATCATGGGCCCCGGAATGCGACGCCTCAGCGCGCCTCCCCACCTGGCACGACATCGAGACGCTGCAGCACGGCTCCGGTTGTAAGATCCACCACGACGATCCCGGCTCCCGCGGGCGCCTCATAATAGACGGCAAGCCTGTCGTCGCCGCCGACCGAGACGGACTTCACGACCGCACCCTGCGGCAGAGCGAGCCGGCCCAACACCGCTTCGGCGACACCCGCAGGAGCAGACGCCTCGGGCTTCGCAGGTTGCGCGGGCGAGGTCGACGAGAGATAGATGATCCGGCCCACCACGGCCGTGAGGCCGGCAAGAATGAGAAACCCGAGAAACACCACGATGAACACGAGCGCGCGTTCTTTGGTATTGCTGGGCGAAAAAACCGGAGGCGTCGCCCCCTCTTCGCCCCTCGTTTCTCCCGGTTGTGACGCCATTGCCGAAACCTTGTCTGTCCGTCGTCGTTCTCTGCCGCGCCATCCGCAGCCGAATTCCTCTAACAGCTTTGCTCTTGGCGCAACAGGTGCACGCTGCTCCGCCCGTAAACGCAACCATGAGCAGACGGTCCGTGCCCGATGATCTCCGACGACGACATCAACGACGATGAGCTCGACGAGATCGAGACGGATGAGGCGGAAGAGGCCATCGCGACGCCGTCCGGCACCTATGAGCTGACAGTTGTCGAAGCCGATGCCGGGCTTCGCCTCGACCGCTTTCTGGCAAATCACATCGCGGGCCTGAGCCGCGCGCGAATTCAGGCGCTGCTGCGAGACGGGCAGGTGGAAGGCGCTTCCGGCGTGACCCACGACGCGGGCGCGAAAGTGAAGCTCGGCCAGGCCTATCGCATCACCGTGCCGCCCCCGGAACCCGCAGGACCGATCGGCGAACCTCTGCCGCTCACGATCGTCTACGAAGACAAACACCTGATCGTCATCGACAAGCCGGCAGGCCTTGTGGTGCATCCGGCAGCGGGCCACGCACAAGGGACGCTCGTCAACGCGCTGATCGCCCACTGCGGCGACGAGTTGTCAGGTATCGGCGGCGTGAAACGGCCGGGCATTGTGCATCGCCTGGACAAGGATACATCGGGGCTGCTCGTTGTCGCCAAAACCGACGCCGCCCATCAGGGTCTCGCTGAGCAGTTCGCGTCTCACGGCGCCGATGGCCGGCTCGTACGCACCTACGAAGCCTTCGTGTGGGGCACGCTCGCGAAGCCCAGCGGATCGATCGACGCCAATCTCGGACGCAGCCCGTCCAACCGCACGCGCATGGCCGTCGTGCGTGGGGAGCATGGGCGCCATGCAACAACCCATTTCGAAGTGGCTGAGTCATTTACAGGACCTGATGACAAACCGCTCGCTGCGCGGCTTCGTCTGGCGCTCGAAACCGGCCGCACGCATCAAATTCGCGTGCACCTCGCGCACATCGGCCACCCCGTGATGGGTGATGCGACATACGGCGCCGGCTTCAAATCGAGCGCGCGCCGATTGACTGAACCAGCGGCAAAAGCCCTTGAAAACTTGGGGAGACAGGCCCTTCACGCAATGGAGCTTGGCTTCGAGCATCCGGTAACGGGCCGTCAGCTTCACTTCACAAGTGCGCGACCTGCGGACATGGCAGCTCTCTACGACGCGTTGAAACCCGCCCCTGTTGCACCGTCTCATACGGGACGAAAGCAGGCAAAGCGTAACGTTTCCAAACGGTAATTAGGCCCGTCGACGGATTCAGTTGTACGCTCCCGTTAAAAGATAAGGCGACGAAACCAGCCTACCGATCCAAGCGTTCTCATCCGACGTAGAAGATTAGGCACGAGCAAAAAACGGGGTCTGCCGGATATCCAAACCCAGCCGATCCACGCGCTCGAAACGTTACGACGCGTCGCTGCCGTCAACCGATAGCAGCGGAAACGAACCCGAAGCGGACGCTTGCAGCGATATATGCAAGTGACCGTCAGACGGGAGATGGGGAGCGTAATTTGCCGGGTCAAGACCGGCAAAGCGTTTGAAACACATGGCAGCAATCAAGTCTCTTCCCTCCATTGCAGGCGGCTCAGGCGGTCTCTCTCGCTATCTCGAGGAGATCCGGCGCTTCCCGATGCTGGAGCCGAACCAGGAGTACATGCTGGCGAAGGCTTGGCGTGAGCACGGCGACACCGATGCCGCACAGCAGCTCATCACCTCGCATCTTCGCCTCGTCGCGCGCATTGCCATGGGCTATCGCGGATATGGACTGCCGATCGGCGAAGTCATTTCCGAGGGCAACGTCGGCCTGATGCAGGCGGTGAAGCGCTTCGAGCCTGATCGCGGTTTCCGCCTCGCCACGTACGCCATGTGGTGGATCCGTGCGTCGATCCAGGAGTACATCCTGCGCTCGTGGAGCCTCGTGAAGATGGGCACCACCGCGGCACAGAAGAAGCTGTTCTTCAATCTGCGTCGCGCCAAGAGCCAGCTGCAGGCGCTTGAGGAAGGTGACCTGAAACCCGAGCACGTCGAGACGATCGCGAAGAAATTCGGCGTGTCGAAGGAAGACGTCATCTCGATGAACCGTCGCCTCGGCGGCGATGCATCGCTGAATGCGCCGGTGCGGGCGGATTCAGAATCAGGCGAATGGCAGGATTGGCTGGTTGACGACGGTCCGGATCAGGAAGAGCAGCTTGTCGAAACGCAGGAGCTGGGACGTCGCAAATCGTATCTCGATGACGCGCTGGCCAGTCTGAACGATCGCGAGCGTCGCATCTTCGAAGCCCGCCGTCTTGCGGACGATCCGATTACGCTCGAGGAGCTGTCCACCGAGTTCGGTGTCTCTCGCGAGCGCATTCGCCAGATCGAAGTCCGTGCCTTCGAGAAGGTGCAGAAGGCCGTGCAAAACGCTGCGCGTCTTGAAACAGGCGACGCTGCCTGATCGGCCGCAAAGACAAATCCAAGGGCTGAAACACGCTCACGCGTGAAGGCCCTTGGAACTCAGTGAAGCTTGAGCCATTCGCGGGCGCTCTTCTGGGCGGCCGCGATTTGCTTTTTGGTCATCTCACGCGAGATCTCGGAGCGATAGACCTTGGCGTCCTCGTTGCCCCTGAGCGCTGCGAGATTGAACCACTTGTGGGCTTCGACAAGATCGACACCCACATCGCGTCCCACGCAGTACATCAGTCCGAGCTGGTAGAGCGCATCAGCTCCCCCGCCCTGTGCCGAGACGTCGAATACGTCGCCGGCTGAAAATTCAAATCGTGCCATCCCTGTTCACCTCTGGCCTGTCACCCATCGGACTTAGAGTTCCCGGGAGCAGCGGAAATCGCAGCCAATACGGGGGTCTCTGGAGACAAACGATACGGAGACTGCGATGAGATGCAGTAAACGAGGGAACAGGTGTTTCGCCAAAGGCGCGTTTAGGACCGCTTCGTTTCGATCCAAACGGCCGACTTCCGGGCGCAAAGAAATCCAACCTTAACGGGTTTGGAAAGCTCTCGCTAACCATCCCAGCAACTTACCGGAATAAACGCTTCCGGTTCAGCTCACCTCTTTGAAAAGCCCCTTCTTGACCGCCGGCCGCTCCGACATGCGGGCGATCCAGGCCGCAACGTTGGGAAGCGCGTCGATATCCTGCCCCTGCTGCTTCCAGCCGAGCGCCCACGGGAACGCAGCCATATCGGCGATGGAATAGGCGCCACAGATGAAATCCCGCCCGCTGAGACGCTTGTCGAGCACGCCGTAGAGACGGGTTGCTTCCTGGGTGTAGCGCTCGATGCCATAGGGCACCTTCTCGGGCGCGTAGAGCCGGAAATGGTTAGCCTGGCCGAGCATCGGCCCGAAGCCTCCCATCTGCCAGAAGAGCCACTCGTCGACGGCCACGCGCTGGCGCTCGTCGCTCGGGTAGAACTTGCCGGTCTTCCGCCCAAGGTACTGCAGGATGGCGCCGCTTTCGAAGACCGAGATCGGTTCCCCGCCCGGTCCGTCCGGATCGACGATGGCCGGCATCTTGTTGTTGGGCGAGATCACGAGATACTCGGGCTTGAACTGATCGCCCTTGTTGATATCCACCGGATGGATCCGATACGGCAGACCGACCTCTTCCAGCATGATACGGATCTTGTGTCCGTTGGGAGTGGGCCAGAAGTAGAAGTCGATCGGCTCTTGCACGATAGGGATCTCCTGCGAAGTCGGGGAATGAGGTGAGCGTCAGACCGTGAACACTGTCGATCCGGTCGTGCGGCGTGCTTCCAGAAGCTCGTGCGCGCGTGCTGCATCGCGAAGCGGAAACGTCTGGTTGACGGATACCTTGATGGCGCCGCTTTCTATCATCGAGAAAAGATCGGCGGCGTTTTCCTGCAGCTCTTTCGGCGTCGCGGTATAGGCCATCACCGAAGGGCGCGTGACAAACAGGGATCCGCGCAGCAGCGTCAGCTCGAACGGCGGCACGGGACCTGATGCATTGCCGAAGCTCACGAACAATCCGCGCGGACGCAGGCAGTCGAGCGACCCCTGATACGTGTCCTTGCCGATGCTGTCGTAGACCACATCGCAGCCCTTGCCGCCGGTCAGCTCGCGCACCCGTTTCACGAAATTCTCGCGCGAGGTCACGATGACATGCGCGGCACCATTGGCGCGCGCAAGCTCCGCCTTTTCATCCGTGCTGACCGTCCCGATCAAGGTCGCGCCAAGCGCCCTCGCCCACTGGCACGCAATGTGTCCGACGCCGCCTGCGGCAGCGTGGAAAAGCAGTGTCGTCCCCGGCCCGACATCATAGACGTCGCGCAACAGCGCGCGCACGGTCATGCCTTGAAGCATGACGGCAGCGGCAGTTTGATAGGAAATCGCATCCGGCAATTTCACGAGACGGTCGGCAGCGATCAGCCGTTCCTCGGCGTAGCCGCCAAGCACACCCTGGTAGGCGACACGATCGCCGACCTTGAACGACGTCACGCCCGCGCCCAGCGCCGCAACCTCGCCGGCGCCCTCCATCCCGATCACCGCCGGCAGCGACGGAAGCTTGTAAAGCCCGGTCCGATGGTACACGTCGATGAAGTTGAGGCCGGCCGCGTGCTGTTTGATTCGAACCTCGCCAGGCCCCGGTTCACCGACCTGGATTTCCTCCCACATGAGGCGATCCGGTCCCCCTACGGAATGGACGCGAATTCCGTGCACCATTGCCCAGCAACTCCATGAAACCAATCGTGTATCGGAGACACTATACGGGCGCTCAACGCATTTGGAGCACGAAGGCTCCACGCGAACGCCTTGACCCTGCCACGGCTGGCTTCTATTGGCTCGAACACGTGAGAACAAGAGGCTGACAGATGAGCGTGCGCCACGCCGCAGCAAGTGCGGCGAACTTTGCCCTGGTCGCAGGCTTAATCGGCCTGAGCGGTTGCCTGGGCGCCTGCGCCATCGGCACCCCTGAAGTCGGAGCACGTGCTGGCCTGGGTTGCGTCGACGACAGCCCCGAATGCGTCCAGCGCCGCCAAGCCACCTATCGCAACATGGTGGATGACAAATCCCGAAGCTGGGTCAACGAACAACCGACACCCGAGGCCTATGCGTCCGGCGTGCGCCTCTTCGCTTTCAAGACCAAGAAAAAAGAGCTGACCTGCGACGAGCTGAAGCGCGGCAAACTCGAAGCCGACACCGCGCGGACTAGCGTCAACAGCATCGGCGGCCGTCTAACGCCGGCCCAGGCTTCCCGCAGCATCATGCTTGCGGGCGAAGTCGGCCGCGAACTGCAAAACGAAATCAATCGTCGTTGCAAGAAGACCTGAGGCTGTCCAAACTGGCCTCCGCTCGCCCGATCGCGAGAGCCCACCTCATCGCCGGACAACGCTGCTTTTGATGCCGGCCAGCCTTATCAGTGAGACGCTTTTCCCATGGCACTTGAAGCTGTTGTCGATACGGTCGTGACCTTCGTGCGCGAGCACGAGCATTGGGCCGGCCCCGTCGCCTTCGCTGTCGCGTTCGGCGAAAGCTTCTGCCTGTTGTCACTTATCGTTCCGGGAACGGCCATTCTGATCGGCATTTCCGCTCTGCTCGCTGCGAGTGGCATCGAAGCGCACGTCCTGATGCCTGCCATCCTGTGGGCCGGCTTCGGCGGCACGTTGGGCTATGCGACCTCGTTCTGGATCGGCCGCTACTTCAAGGACAGCGTGCACAAGATCTGGCCCTTCACGACACGCCCGCACCTGATTACGCAAGGTCAGGAGTTCTTCGAGACCTATGGTGCGTTCGGCGTCTTCATCGGGCACTTCTTCGGCCCCGTGCGGGCCGTGATCCCCCTCGTCGCCGGCATGTTCAATATGCGCGAGGTCCCGTTCCAGGCTGCCAACGTGCTTTCGGCTTTCATTTGGGCGGCTGGCGTTATCGGCCCTTCGTTCTACCTTGTGACATTCAAGGACGAGGTGATGGCCTTCCTCGCCGCACATCAGTATGCCGTAGCCACGCTTCTCTTCATGCTGGCCCTGATCAACAGCGTTCCCCGCCCCATCCTGTTCGTTCCGACGCTGGTTCTCATCATGGCGATCGGCTCGCTGATGGTGCTCGGAAACGGCAACCTGCCGCTCGTCTTTTTCGCCGTAGCCTCCGGGGCATTCATCGGCGACTTCTACGCCTACTTCAAAGGCATCATGCACCGCGCAAACCGCCTGCCGAGTACGTGGCCATTCAGCGCCACGCCGAAGCAGCACGCCGAGGCACGCACCTTCGTCGAAAGCCGCGGCCCCGTGAGCCTCATCATCTCCAAGTTTCAAGGCTTCAACCGCGGGCTCGTACCCCTCGAGACCGGTCACCTAGAACGGCCTATGCTGCCGTTTCTCGGAGTAAGCGCAGTCTCCTCGGCGCTGTGGACCACGGCGCTACTGCTTCCCGCGATCTTCATCGCCAAGTTCTTTATTGCCTGAAGCACATGGGCGCGCCTCAAGCCGGCTTCTTCAGAACCGCATTGCAGGCATAGTCCCGGAACGGCCGCTCGAACTTGAGCTCGGCTCCTGTTTCAGTCGCGAGCCGCCTGAGCTCGGCTTCGAGATCTGCGCGCGGATAGACGGAGAACTTCCGGAGCCAAGCCCTGAGTCCCGTCCGAAACGCGGACGGCAGCTTGCTCTGTTCGCCGAAATCCACGATGTGCAGCGAACCGCCCGGCTTTACAGCGCGATAAGCACACGCAATGGCGTCCTGCCACGGCGGGATCATCGACAGCGCATACGAGATGAACACGCGATCGAAACCGTCGACTCCAAACGCCTCTTGCGCGTCGAAACGCGACGCATCGGCCTGTGCCAGCGTGATCGCGTGCGAAAGCTCCCAGCGCTCGATGGATTTACGCGCCGTCTCGAGCATGGCGTTGGAAACGTCGAAGCCATAGAACCGCGCCGCGGGATAGTGCTCCGCGGCCAGGATCAGATTGCGCCCCGTACCGCAGCCGACCTCGAGCACGCTTCCGCCAGGAGCCACATCGAGCCCATCGATGAGCCCGTCTCTTCCCAGCAGGTAGTATTTGCGCGACGCGTCGTAGATATGCCGTTGAACGCGATAGATTGCGTCCATTTCGGTCGCGGCGTCTGCCATTCTTTTTTGCCTATGCTTCGAGCGTATAGAGGTGGAAGCCGCCATAGATCGACGACCGGTCTCTCGCGGTAAATGCGCGGCCCTGTTCTGCATCGTAGCGGAACCGGCTGAGGATCGCATGCGGTACACGACCCGGCAGGATCGTATCCTCGCCGGCGGTGCGGAAGATCACACGGCATCCTGGCTTGGCCGTACGCACGATTTCGCTCCAGAGCGTCGTCAATTGCTCGTCCGTCATCCAATCCTGCGCGTCGAGCAGAACGTAAGCGTCGTACGTCGGTTCCGCGAAGCTCGCGAGATGCTCGGAAAACGAAGCATGCACGACGGTTACGTTGTCGGCCCGTGCCTTCAACGTTTTCCACGCTTCGCGCGCGAGGTAAGGCGGCAGCGGACCATCGCCGCCGGCACGATAGCCTCGTCCGAACGCCTGCCACGCGAAATAGTTGTCCTTGAGATCGAAGCCGTAGGCAAGGCGCGCGAGCCGCTGCTTCAGCACGTCCGCCATATGCGGCGCATCGCCCTTGAGGGCATCGAACTGCGACGGCGGAATACCGAGCCCGAAAAGCGACGCCGGCTTGCTCATGAGCCAGCGCATGTGGCGCATATCGAACAGAGGCGCAAGCTCGGAGAGAAAAATCTTCTCCTGCTCTTCACGCGTCTTCGCGTTGAGCACCTTTGCGGGGTCACGCCCGTGCAGACGCGATACCCAATGTCCCATGGTGATGAAGGTGCCGAGCAGGCCCTGGCGATAGAAACGCCGCGCGAAGTAGCTGATGCGGCGGCGGCCTAACATGTCGCGGCTTTCCCAATAGGCGCGCGTCGTGGCGTCAAGATGCGGGGCGAGCATCTTGTCATAGATCTCCCCCGTCTCGCGATCCGCCGCCGAAACGAAGAAGCGCGCGAAGGTCTCGTAGTCGGGCAGATGGCGGACGGCAGCAAGCTTGAGCTTGTTCAGGGCCACGTGCGCGGGGTTGAGGTCGAGCGCCGTGACGCGCACATCCTCCGCGGTCGCGTAGGAGAGCACGTTGCAGCCGCCGGACGCGATTGCAGCCACGTTCTGCCCGGGCTTGAGGTCCATGGCCTCAAGGTCGACGATCGGGTCTTCCCAGATCTGGGGATAGACGAGCCCGGAGAAAGCCCAGGTGAAGAAGCGCTCTTCGAGGCCCTTGCGGCTCGCGGCTCCGTAACGGTGCACGGCTTGGGCTAAACGATGGTTCCGGCGCCCATTCAGTACGCCCTCGTCGCCTTGTACGTGCGCCTCGACCGCTCCAGCCATTGCAATCCCCCGAATAAGGTTATTCATCCGGCCCGACTAATCCTGTCATGTTTCAGCCCTGTGACAGGGTGGCACTGCCTGTGGAGCGGCCATTCGCGCCCGCTGGCGAGAGGGTTCGACTTGCCTCGGGAAGCGAGATCGCTTAGAGGAGGCGTTCGAGATTGGACGCCCGCGGCCTATCGCGAGGCACATAAAGGATTTTTGGACCCATGACCGCTCGTCATCACCGCAAAGTCGAGATTCAGAAGAAGAAGGCACGCCGCGCTATTCCGCGCGCCAAGGTGACCCGCATCCAGGGCAACACGGCGGCCGCTCGCAAGCGCCTGAAGAAGCTCGCCGGCAAGGCCCGCACGGCCAATGCGAAGGCCGCTGCCTCGGCTTGATTCGGGCCTCACGGCCTTCCGAAATCGGTCACGATCAGACGGATGCGCTTCCCCTCGGAGGCGCATTATCGTTTCTGCAGCCCCTTAAATTAATCTGTCGTCTGCCGATAATCACCGTTTAAAGACGGTGAGGGCCTCGACGTGCGCCGAATAGAGAAACTGATCGACCGGCGTGACCGGCCCCATCCGGTATCCGCCGTCAATGAGCGTCCGGGCGTCCCGCGCCAGCGTCGCCGGATTGCAGGACACCGCGATCACGACCGGCACCTTCGATTTGGCAAGCCGCTCCGCCTGCATCGCAGCTCCGGCGCGGGGTGGGTCCAGAACCACGGCATCAAACGGCGCCAGCTCCCGCGCGGAAAGCGGATCGCGGAAGAGATCGCGCAGCACGGCCGTAACCGGCTTGAGCCCCTGCGCGTGCCGAACGGCGCCATTGAGCGCGGTGATCGCCCGCTTGTCGCTGTCGTAGGCCGTCATGGCAGCGCGCCGTGCCAGAGGCAGCGTCAACGTTCCGACGCCGGAGAAGAGATCCGCAACGGATTTGGCTGACTTCGGCAGCGCCTTGAGACAGAGATCGGCCAGAAGCCGCTCGGCTTCGGGCACCGCTTGCAGGAAGAGCCCCGGCTCGATCTCGACCGCCACATCTGCGATCGTGACCACCGGCGGACCGGCGGCAACGATCGGCTCCCCACCGACGACAAGACGTGCGAGCCCCATCTTCCGCGCGAGCTCGGCAACATGCGCCCGCTCGTCCGGACTGAGATCCTTGCGCCCATTGTCAAAGGAGACATCGAGGCCGTGATCGAGCTTCGTGACGACAAGGCGCCCACCCGCGCGATCCACCATCACGCGGCGAGCCATAGCGCGCAGCCCCGGAACTGCGGCGACGATCTTGGGATCGAGCACGGGGCATTCGGCGAGGTCGACGAGCGTATGCATCCCTTCCTCGCGAAACCCGATGATGACCTCGCCGCCCCGCCGCTCGACACCGAAAAACGCGCGCCGCCGCGAAGAGCCCGCGACAACAACCACAGGCGCAACGTCGGCTTCGATGCCCCGATGCCGGAACGCTTCAACCACGAGACCGCGCTTCCAATCGCGATAAAGATCCGGCGACATATGCTGCGCAATACAGCCGCCGCACTGCAGGAAGTGACGGCACGACGGCGCCGCACGCTGATCGCTATCCGTGAGCCGCTCTTCGCCGCCCGCGCCGACACGCCAGCGCTCCCCGGGCAGTCCGTTGGGCACGAAGACATCGCCAGCGTCGCCATGAGCAACGCCGTCTCCCTTTGCCCCCAGTCGCTCAATGATCACTTCACCCATTGAACGTCGCCCCTAACAGATATTCCTGGTTTCCGGATCCGCCCTCGATTGGCGAGGGAACGACGCCCGCAACGCTCCAGCCGGGTAGCGATCCGATCCACGCGCCGATCTTGTCCGCCTGCGCATCGCGCACGGCCTGGTCGCGCACAATGCCGCCTTTTCCGATCGCGTCACGCCCCGCTTCGAACTGCGGCTTCACAAGCGCAACGAGCCAGCACCCGGGCTGCGCGAAGGACAGCGCCGCGGGAAGCGCCTTCTCAAGCGAGATGAAACTGACATCCGCGACAATAGCGGAAACGGGTTCCATGATCTCGCGATCCGTCAACTGCCGCGAATCCATCCCTTCGAGAGACGTAACACGCGCGTCCTCTGCAAGCGTCGAGTGAAGTTGCCCATGCCCGACATCGACGGCAAACACGTGCTTGGCTCCGCGTCGCAGCAGCACCTCCGTAAAACCACCCGTAGAAGCGCCGACATCCAGCGCGACGCGCTGAGCCGGATCGAACCCGAAGGCCTGAAGCGCGCCCTCGAGCTTCAAGGCGCCGCGAGACACGTAGTCGGACGTTTCCGAAAGCGTAATCGGCACGTCTTCGCCGACGAGTGCGCCTGGCTTCAGCTCGACCCTTCCGCCAACTGCAACCGCTCCCCTAACGATCAGATCACGTGCCCGCGAACGCGTCGGCACGAGCCCGCGAAGAAGCAGCACTTTGTCGAGCCGAAGGCTCATGTCCACCCTGCTGAACATTTTCTCTGTGTCTGGCGTTGCCATAAAGGGCCGCTATATAACGAACGACCGTGTTCTCGTGCAGCACCAGGAATTTAGCCTACTACGGAGACCGCATATGTTGACACCCGATCGCAGAAGTTTCCTTCGCGCCGCCGGGGCCGTAACCCTCGCTACGCTGACCACCTCGAGCTTCGGCCGCGCCTACGCCGCCGATCCCGCTCCGACTGGTCCGTTTACCCTGCCGGAGCTGCCCTACAATCCGGATGCTCTCGAGCCCCACATCGATGCCGCCACCATGGGCCTTCACCACGGCAAGCACCATGCGGCCTATGTGAACAACCTGAACAAAGCCTTGGCCGACCATGGCGAGCTCGCCAAGCTGCCGCTCGAGGACCTGATCGCCAAGCTGGACGAAGTGCCCGAGGCAATCCGCACTGTCGTCCGCAACAACGGCGGCGGCCACGCCAACCATTCCATGTTCTGGCAGATCATGGGCGCTCCCGGCGGCCCGGCTCCTGAAGGCGAACTCAAGGCCGCAATCGACAGCGACCTCGGCGGCCTCGAAAAGCTGCAGGCCGACTTCAACACTGCGGGCGGCAAGGTCTTCGGCTCGGGCTGGGTTTTCGTCACCGTCGACAAAGACGGCAAGCTCGCGCTTGTCTCGAAGCCGAACCAGGACACGCCGCTGATGGAAGGCAAGCGCGTTCTTCTCGGCAACGACGTCTGGGAGCACGCCTATTACCTGAAGTACCAGAACAAGCGCCCGGACTACCTCAAAGCCTGGTGGAACGTCGTCAACTGGAAGGCCGTCGGTGAGCGCTATGCCGCCGCCAAGGCCGGCACGCTCAAGATCTAGCACGAGATTGATCCGGTAGCGGGTGCGAGCCCGCTACCGGATATCTGCGTCGAAGGTTCAATCCTTCACCGCATACTTGCCGGGCCCGTTGAGTGCGAGCAGTAGAAGCCCGCCCGCAAGCGCGATGTTCTTCATGAAGTTGATGAGCTGGGCCTGCCCGCCATCACCCGACCACGCGGTGTGGAACACGATTGCCGTCACGATGGAGAAACCGGCGAGCGCCAAAGCCGCGGTGCGTGTAAAAACACCCAGCAGGATAGCAAGTCCGCCGCCGAGTTCGGCAACGATAGCGAGCGGCAGTAAGAGACCGGGAAGGCCATAAGCTTCCATGTACGCCTGCGAACCGGCATAGCCGGTGATCTTCTCGAAACCAAACAGGATGAACAGCGCGGAGATGAGAACACGAGCGACGAGGCTCGTGAGATCGTGCGGCAAGGTCATGGGAAACCCCGTTTATGGTTGGACGCCCGACTGCACAGACACTCTAACCTGATCCGCGCACGTGGTCATGGCCTCACTAATAAGCCCCGCCTGAAGCCATCCGCCGAGATACTGGGCCACACGGACCGCGGCATCCGAAGAACCGTCATAAACCGCCGCCATCTCCGCCAAGCTGCCGAACGCTACGCCACGCGCCATTTCGCACCACAACATGCTCTCCTCAGGCGTAACGCGCCGTATGGAGGGCATCGTCCCCTGACGCCAGACAAGCAGCGGCTGCGGATCCGCGCTCGGCGTCACCGGAGGCGGAGCTTCCCCGTTTTTGAGCGCAATCCAGATATCGAATGCACTCGTTCGAAGCATCAGGTGATGCGCGGACGGATGCGGCACAAATCGAAGCGCCCCCCACGCATCGGGAGGATAGGCGGCCAGCGCATTGAGATCGAGCAGAGGTGCATCGCCAGCGTCGAACGCCATGTCGAGCTGCCACTCGATGAGAGCGATTTCGTTGAGTTCCGGCCGCTCGGCATATTCACTACCCGCCAGAAACTTCGGCAGATCCTGCGCATACCAGCGCGCATTGGCGTAGCGCGAGGGGGAGCGCTTCACGTAAGCCCTCGCCATCTCCTCGAATACCGCATCGCCCAAATAGAGAGCCAGCATCGGAAAAGATGTCCGCACGACATCGATCAAGCGAGCGACATACGCATGACGGTACACACCGAAAAGCACCGAGCTGGTCGTCCGGGAATTTGGCGGGATGTGCTCCAGAATATCGTCAGCGCTGTCCAGAAGCGCCGCCTGGAAGCGGGCCTGCAGCTCGGCGAGCGATGGAGCATTCCCGGTCATTGCAGAGCCTGCGTCTCGGCTGTTGCGTTCCTGCCGATGACATCGGCTGCAACGGCCCGGGCCTGATCGAGCTCATCCACCAGCTCCGCAAGCGGCGGAATGTGATCATCGCGCTCAATGATGGCCGACACAGGCCCAAAATGCTTGAGCGCCGTACGATAGAGATCCCACACCTCGTCGCAGATGATCGCGTCGTGCGTATCGACGATGTGGCTCATGTTGTGTTCATGCCCAGCAAGGTGGAACTGCACGATCCGGTCTTTCGGAACGCCTGCGATGAACTCGTGCGCATCGAAGTCGTGATTGAAGGCGGATACGAACACATTGTTGACGTCGAACACCAGCCAGCACCCCGTGCGCTTCGTCAGCTCCGCAATGAATTCCCATTCGCTCATTTCAGAATGCGAGAATTGCACGTAGCTCGACACGTTTTCGAGCGCGATGGCCTGTCCGAGATAATCCTGCACGTAGTGCACACGCGAGACGACATGATCGAGCGCCTCCTGTGTGTACGGCACCGGAAGAAGATCATGCAGATTGACGCCATGAACGCCGGTCCAGCACAGATGGTCGGAGATGAACTCGGGCTCTGAGCGCTTGGCGAGCGTCTTGAGATCGGAGAGATAGCGTTCATCGATCGGCGCCGTGGATGCAATCGAAAGCGAAACGCCGTGCATCACGATCGGATAACGCGCCCGGATGCGATCGAGAATTTTGAGCGGCTGCCCGCCGGGCACCATGTAGTTCTCGCTGATGACCTCGAACCAGTCGACATTGGGATCACCCTCGAGAATATCCTCGTAGTGCTGAGGCCGAAGACCCAGGCCAAAACCGAGATAAGGCGGTTTCTCTCGCGTCATGTTTGCCTCCACGCCACGCTTGAGCAAGAGCGCGACAGCGAGATTTCTCGCTGTCGCGCATGATCACTACTTCGTTGCGGGCTCGAACTTGGCGCCTTCCACCTTGGCGCACTCATCCTTAGTCATCTCGCTGAAGCCCTTCCCCTTGCAGCCGTTCTGCCCTTTGCAGGCATTGCTTGCGGTCTTACAGGCGCTCTGGCCCTTACAGGCATTTGCGCCCATGCAGTGGCCCTTGGCCTCTTCGGCAGCATAGGTCGGTGCCGCGACAGCGCCCGCGAGCAGCAAGGATGCGGCAACGGCGGCCAAGGCCGAACCGGAAGTTACGGAGATGTTCATGGGAAATTATCCTCTTGGACATTGCACTCCCCGGATTTTCGATAAGAGCTTCCCGCTCCGGGTACAGCGAAGCATATCCGAGCTACGGCCCGCATCCGCAGCAAGTTTCAAAAGCCTGCGATTAATTTCACATAGGCGCAGCCCGCGCGCAGATGTCAGCGAAGCTAAATCAGCGATCTTCCGTCAGGGCGTCGCCTTGACGAGCTTGCCGCTGAATACGACGGGGCCGGTAGGAGCACCTGTCGGCGAGCCGCCCTTGGGTTCGACGCTGACGGCATAAGTGCCGTCCATCATCATGTCGTGCATCTTGCCGCCGGCCATCGGACGCACGTCCATCTCGCTGTCATTGAAGACGCCGAGAGATTTCGGACCCGGCATGTCGTTGTGCACGAGCCAAAGCTGATAGGATTTCTCAGGCTCATCCGGCTTCTTCATCGCCGAGATGACGAACATGTTGGTCTTGGTATCGACCGTGAGCAGGAACGCCGGCAGTTTCTGATCCGCCTGCAGCACCGCAACATACTGCGTCGGCATCAGCCGGCGCTGATAGTCCTGCCAGCCCACGACACCCGCTAGCGCCGCAGCAACGGCCGTCATTCCGACCGTGGCATTGCGCCACCAGTTTGCGCGCCGCGCGACGGCGTCCGCCCGCGCGCGAAGCGAAATGACTTCGCCCGAAAGCCCTATCTGCGAACGAATTTTGTTGTAGAGACCCGACGGAGGCTCGACCGGCAAGACCGCTTCGACGAGAGGCGAAAGCCGCCGCTCCCAATCACGCACGGCGGCATCGAACACAGGATCTTTCGCGCGCCGAGCCTCGGCATCCTGCCGTTCGGCATGGGTCAGCGTTCCGAGAACATACTCGGCCGCCGTGCCATCGATGTCATCGAGCTCATTCATCGCCCGAGGCATCCTTTCAATTGCGCGAGACTGCGATGCAGCCAGGTCTTGATCGTACCTTCCGGGCGTCCGAAGCGCACGGCCAACGCCTCGCGGCTCATGCCATCCAGATAAGCTAACCGAACCATCTGCCGCTTTTCAGGTTCGAGCCCCTCGAGGCAACGTTGCAAGCGCGCGACGTCCTCGCTTCGTTCGAGCGCGTCGAGGGGATGCTCGTCATCACTCTCGATATTGTCGAGTAAGGACACATCTGCCTGAGGGCGGACGCTCCGCTTGCGAACTTCATCCAGCGCCCGGTTTCGAACGATCGCGGCCATCCAGGTCACGGGCGCGGCGATGTTGCCGTCGAAATCTCCGGCCCGTTCCCAAACCTTGCAGTAGCTGTCCTGCACAACGTCTTCCGCCGCTTCCTTGCTACGCAGGATACGCAGCGCAACGGCATAGAGTTTCGCGGACGTGGCTTGGTAAAGGGAGGCAAAGGCAGCCTCATCCCCGCGCGCAACATTCGCGAGCAGTGAACCGAGCTGATCCTGGGATGACGTCATATCCGCCCGCGTTGAACATTTCGACCGAAGGTCGACCTAGTCACTAGCAGCCACGACCAAGGCATGTCGAGACAGGAGCGCGCCACTGCCTTAATCAGTACCGAAGAGGTCTGCCGTTGGCCAGAGTGCCACAGACCCGAGAAGCTATACGGAGAAAGCGCGTGCCGAGTTTCGGACTGTCCCCCACGATCGCCCCCATTCTTATGTTAATTGTCTCGAATGTCTTCATGACATTCGCCTGGTACGGGCATCTGAAGCACAAGGATGCCGCCCTGTGGATTGTGGTCCTGGTAAGCTGGGGCATCGCCTTTTTCGAGTATTGCCTCGCCGTCCCGGCCAACCGCCTCGGTTCAGCCGCTTACAGCACCGCCGAGCTGAAGACGATCCAGGAGGTCATTACCCTCACGGTGTTCGCCGGCTTCTCCGTCTGGTTCCTGAAAGAACCCTTGACCATCAATCACGTTGTAGGCTTTGCGTTCATTATCGTCGGAGCCTATTTCATCTTCAAAGGCCCCTTGTGAGACCGCAAGATGCACCGCTTTGATCAAGCAATCGCCGGCATTGATGCAGCAAACAGCGCCGATCCGAACCGCGCCCAGAGCGGTGGCGAGACCTTGCCCGCCGAACTCCTCTACGGCCGGCGCATGTCCGAGATGCTGGATCGTGTCTATCCCGGCGCATCCGAAACCGTGCGCATCGCGGCACGCGCGCAGCATATCCGCCGCTGGGAAGTGCCGCGCTCGAGCTACCCGATGGACCGCCCGGGCTATCTCCGCTGGCGCAAGGACCTCGCTCGCAAGCATGCCGAATGGACCGGCGAGATTCTGAAAACTTGCGGCTACGACGACGCCGAAATCAGCCGCATCGGCTCCCTCGTCCGCAAGGAGAATTTCCGCCGCGATGACGAAGCGCACGCCATAGAGGATGTCGCATCTCTCGTTTTCCTCGCCCACTACGCCGCCGAATTCGCAGCGAAGCACGAGCCCGACAAGGTGGTTGCGATCCTGGTCAAAACCCTCGGCAAGATGTCGGAGCACGGCAAAGCGGCTGCAATGACCCTCGATCTGAATGGAGGTGTGCGAAACGCGTTGAATATCGCCGTAGCGCAAACAGCCGACGCTTCATCCGCATGAGCACGCCTCCGCCAATTCTGGTCGCAATCCTCGTGAGCCACGGCGACCGCGGCGGCGAAAGCCCGAACGCTGCGCTCGCGACGCAGGCAGCCCGCGTTCGGGAGTTGACGGGCCTCACCGTTCTCACCGGCATGCTGAAGGGAGAGCCCACGCTCGAAGAGGCCGTGAGCGAAGCGGCGGCAACCGGCACATCGCGGATCGTCGTCTACCCGCTCTTCATGGCGGACGGCTATTTCGTGAAGAAAGTTCGTGAGCGCGCGAACACCGTTGCAGACTCCCTCGAACCGGTCGTCCTCGCTCCACTCGGCATCGATCCGGCCTTGCCGGACATTCTCGTCGATGAAGCCGTCAGCCTCGCGCAACGAGAGAAAATCGAACCCTCGGACGCGCGCCTCCTGATCGTAGGCCACGGCTCGAAGCTCGGCCCAGCTTCCGCAAGCGCAACGCGCAAAGTGGCGGCACGCGCCGCCCTCGCCCGCCGCTTTGCCAGCGTTTCAACGGCATTCCTGGAAGAAGAGCCGTTCCTCGAAGACGCTTTGCGCACGAGCAACGCACCCACGATCGTTGCAGGTTTCTTCTTCGGCGATGGCATGCACGCCGCCGAGGACGTGCCCGACGCCATCGCGGAGACGTGCGCCAACGCCGTCTACACCGGCGCCATCGGCGACAGCCCCGCGATCGCCCGTCTTATCGCCACCGCTCTCGTGACTTCGAGCGACAGTTGAGAAGAAGCCACTGGTTCCGGCCAAAGAAAAAAGCCGCAGCACTTTCGCGCCGCGGCCTTCGTCATTCAGTTTGATGCGAGCGAGAACTACTCGCGGCGGCGGCGCGGGCCACCTTCGCGGTCGCGACGCGGCGGACGCTCGGCCGAGAACACTTCCTCGGGCTCGCCCTCGGCGCGCGGGATTTCCGCGCCCGTTGCCTGATCGACGATCTTCATCGAGAGACGCACCTTGCCGCGATCATCGAAGCCCAGGAGCTTCACATAGACTTCCTGGCCTTCCTTCACGACTTCGCCGACCGTCTGCGGACGGCCCTGCGTGAGCTGCGAAATGTGTACCAAGCCGTCCTTCGCGCCGAAGAAGTTCACGAACGCGCCGAACTCCATGATCTTCACGACCTTGCCCTTGTAGATCTGGCCGACCTCGGGCTCCGACGTGATGCCCTTGATGCGGGCAAGCGCCTTCTCGATGCTCTCGCGGTTTGCCGATGCGATCTTCACCGTGCCGTCGTCGTCGATATCGATCTTGGCGCCGCTCTCCTCGACGATCGAACGGATCACGGAACCGCCCGAGCCGATCACTTCGCGGATCTTGTCGGTCGGGATCTTGATCGTCTCGATGCGCGGAGCGTACTCGCCGAGCTCTTCGCGGGCGCCCGTGAGCGCCTTCGACATCTCGCCGAGAATGTGCAGGCGGCCGCGGTTGGCCTGCTCCAGAGCGACCTTCATGATCTCCTCGGTGATACCGGTGATCTTGATGTCCATCT
>JAATOF010001979.1:0-11495 GCA_013170925.1 Podosphaera leucotricha | reverse complement strand
TGCCGGTTGTCGGTCTTCGCCAATCCGCGATCGTGCAGATACTTGAGAAA
Organism: Podosphaera leucotricha; assembly: GCA_013170925.1. Taxonomy (NCBI): domain Eukaryota; kingdom Fungi; phylum Ascomycota; class Leotiomycetes; order Helotiales; family Erysiphaceae; genus Podosphaera; species Podosphaera leucotricha. The sequence goes on along the minus strand of JAATOF010001979.1, from coordinate 11,445 downwards.
GCGGGCCTGATAGATCGCCATGATCGGCCCGAGCCCCATCGAGACCGTTGGGAACTGCCAGAAATCCGGCATCAGCCATGGATGCGGATAGGAAGGCAGGCCTTTGCCGCCAGTCTCCTGGCGGAAATGCAGGAGCTGATCTTCGGTCAGACGTCCCTCGAGGAAAGCGCGCGCGTAGATGCCGGGAGACGAATGCCCCTGGATAAAGACGAGGTCACCGCCATGGTCCTCGGTCGCGCCGTGCCAGAAGTGCATGAAGCCGGTGTCGTAAAGCGTGGCAGCGGACTGGAAGCTCGCGATGTGCCCGCCGAGTTCGCTCGAGTCTTTGTTGGCGCGCAGCACCATCGCCAGCGCGTTCCATCGGATGACCGACCGGATGCGGTTCTCGATCTCGCGGTTGCCCGGATGCCGCGCTTCCTTGTGAGGGGGAATTGTATTGATGTAGGCCGTGTTGGCCGCGAATGGCAGCCTTGCGCCTTGCCGCCGCGCCATGCCGACCGCTTTGCCGAGCAGCAGATCGGCCCGCTCGCTACCATCGAACGCCATGACCGAGCTGATGGCATCGACCCACTCGCGAGCTTCCGGGTCCGCCTCTCCGCCGCCGTCCCTGATCTCGAGAACGGTCCTCGCCATCGCGACCTCCAAGATTCAATAGGCCCCGGCGATCGGCTTTGCGACGCCGGGCGAGCATGCTCCGAAGTGTAGCGGAGAATGTCTACGGGCTCGCGACATATTTGAGAGATCAGGTGGTTTTGGTCTGAGGTTCGTCAGCGCGCGTCCCGGTACGAGGTCGGGGAAGCTGCAACGGAAATCGAATCGGGGGTCACAGCAACGCGCGGCGGCGCTGCCAGGTTCCCGCTGTAGCAGCCCTCAGCGCGAAAATTGTTTTCTTGCGCATGGTCCGGCAAATGCTTGAATGCAGTCCATCCTCCCGGCGATCCGGCCCGGCGTGGCTTTCGCGCATTGCGGGGAGCAAAGGGCAGTTCATGTCGAATTCCGTGGAAAGAGAGCGCGACCGCCTCTTGCAAGCGCTTGAGTTTTCGCGCCTCGGCGTTTGGGAGTGGAACGCCCTTACCGACAGCGTCGCCTTGTCTCAACGCGCCGCAGAGATATTTGGGATCGCCCCCGGTGTCGTGAAGTCAGCGGAGCTGACAAAGTACATCCTCGAGCCTGATCGTGATCGCGTACGATCCGCGATCGAAGCGGCGGTCGCCCAGCGTGCCGACTATGCGGTTGTCTACCGCGTGCAGCGTCCGTCCGACGGCGAGATCGTTTGGATAGAGGCGAAGGGTCGAGCCGCCTTCTCCGGCGAAGCCGTGGAAGGCATGACGGGCCTCATCGAGGACATCACGCTTCGCAAGAAACAGGAAGCGACGCTGGCCGAGGAACGCCGGTCGCTCGTGCTCCTGAATCGCACCGGGGCAATGCTCGCCGCGGAGCTTGATCTCACGCGTCTCATTCAAGCCGCCACCGATGCAGCCGTTGAACTGACGCACGCCGCGTTCGGCGCCTTCTTCTACAACGTGAAAGACGCAAATGGAGAGAGCTATACGCTCTACACGCTGTCGGGAGCGCCAAGGGAGGCGTTCTCGCGCTTCCCGATGCCACGCAATACGGCCGTGTTTGCGCCGACATTCGAAGGGCAGGGCATTGTCCGCTCCGACGACATCCTGGCCGATCCGAGATACGGCAGGAGCGCGCCGTACCACGGAATGCCCGAAGGGCATTTGCCCGTGCGCAGCTATCTGGCGGCTCCCGTCGTTTCCCGGACGGGCGTTGTATTGGGTGGGCTCTTTTTTGGCCACCCCGAGGTCGGGGTATTCGATGAGAGGGCCGAGCTGATTTTGTCCGGCATTGCCGCCCAAGCTGCGATCGCCATCGACAATTCGCGCCTCTACGGAGCGGCCCAACAGGAGCTTCGCGAACGGCGGCAGATCGAGGATCGCTACCGGAGTTTAATCGAATCGCTTCCCCAGCTCGTCTGGTCGTGCCAACCGGATGGCCGATGCAACCACTTGAGCCGGCAATGGCTCGAATACACCGGCCAAGGCGAGGCCGAGCAGATGGAATACGGCTGGCTCGAAAAAGTCATCCATCCGGACGATCGCGAGCGCGTGTTTACCGAATGGATGGGGGCCGTTCGCGGCGAGCATGACTACAACGTCGAGTTTCGCATCCGCCGCTACGACGGGATTTATCGCTGGTTCAAATCACGCGCTGCGCCGCTGCGGGATGAGGCAGGCAGGGTAATTCAGTGGTTTGGCTCCTCGACGGACATCGAGGACATCGTCCGCGTGCGCGAACTTCAGGCGAGCTTGCAGACGGACCTCGAGCGCGAGGCTGTCGAGCGGACGGAAGAGCTTCGCGCAACTCATGTGATGCTCACGGCGGAAGCCGCAGAGCGTGAGACGGCGGAAGGTCGGTTCCAGCTTCTTGTCGAGGGTGTGAGAGACTACGCGATCTTCATGCTCGATCCGAACGGTCTGGTGACGAACTGGAACGCCGGCGCCGAGCGCATCAAGGGTTACCGCACGGACGAGATCGTCGGTCAGCACTTCAGCCGCTTCTACACCGACGAAGACAAAGCCAAGGGAATTCCCGCCAGAGGCCTCGATACAGCCGCGAGAACCGGAAAGTTCGAAACCGAAGGATGGCGCGTGCGTAAGGACGGCTCGCATTTCTGGGCGAGCGTCGTCATCAACGCGATCAGTGACCGCAACGGAAAGCTTGTTGGATACGCGAAAATCACGCGCGACGTAACGGAGCGCCGCGAGGCGGAAATCGCGCTCCAGCACGCACAAGAGCAGCTTGCGCAATCGCAGAAGATGGAGGGTATCGGCCAGCTCACAGGCGGCGTCGCGCACGATTTCAACAATCTACTCACCATCGTTATGGGTAACGTGGAAGCAATTCAAAGAACCTTGTCAGGAGAGACGCTGGACAAAGGCCGCATATCGCGCCTCGCAGGCAACGCCATGCAGGGCGCCAATCGTGCAGCGGCTCTCACGCAACGCCTGCTTGCATTCTCGCGCCGTCAGCCGTTGGATCCGAAGCCGGTCGACGCTGGACGTCTCATCGTCGGTATATCTGAGCTGCTGCAACGCGCGCTCGGCGAACAGATCGCACTGGAAACTGTCGTCGCAGGCAGCTTGTGGCGCGTGAGCGTGGATCCTAATCAGCTTGAGGTTTCTCTCTTGAACCTCGCGGTGAACGCGCGTGATGCCATGCCTGCGGGCGGTAAACTCACCATCGAAACTGCCAACGCTCATCTGGATGAGAGGTATGCGGCGGCGCAAGTCGAGGTGCGTCCTGGCGACTATGTCGTGATCTGCGTCAGCGACACCGGCACCGGAATGACAAAGGATGTGCTGGAGCACGCTTTCGAGCCGTTCTTCACCACCAAGGATGTGGGTCATGGCACGGGACTTGGCTTGTCGCAGGTGTATGGCTTCGTGAAACAGTCTGGCGGTCACGTCAAAATCTACACGGAGGCCGACGAGGGGACGACGGTCAAGATCTATCTCCCGCGGCTCAACATAGAGGCGCTGAACGCGCACGAGGCAGCGGGCAAGCCCCTTGTCGACGCCAAAGGCAGCGAAACCATCCTTCTCGTGGAGGATGAAGACGACGTGCGTGCCCACTCTCACGAGATATTGGCCGAGCTTGGCTACAACGTCGTCGAGGCCTCGCACGGCCACGCCGCGCTGAAACAGCTCGACGCTCATCCCGAAATCGACCTGCTGTTCACGGATGTAGGCCTGCCCCACGGCATGAACGGCCGTCAACTTGCGGATGAGGCAGTGCGTCGTCGGCCGAACCTCAAGGTGCTGTTCACGTCGGGTTATGCGAGGAATGCCATCGTCCATGATGGTCGCCTCGACCCGGGCGTGCACCTGATCACGAAGCCGTTCAGCTATCAGGGGCTTGCGGAAAAGCTGCGTTCGATTCTGGATTAGACCTCCGCCCGCCGTCCTTGAGCAGAAACGGCCGCCTTTGTGAGTGCTCGCCCCCGCCCCTTTTCTCAGATGCGCCAGAGGTGTGCCAACCGGCCGCGTCTCATATTCATTGAGCCGCCTCGCAATTTCACTTCTATAGCAACCGATCCCGCTCTAGCATCATGCAATGGTCGGTCTAAAGACCGACCGGAGCGATCTCAACGGACTGACGCAACGTACAGATCATGACGACAGGCGGCATTGACGGCGATGTGCCGAGCACCGGGCCGAAAAGCGGCGCTGCCGGTGATGGGGCAGGGCCCACGACAAGCAAGACAAGAAAGCGCTGGTAAGGCCGTCCCATGGTCGCTCGCCCCAAAAGTCCGCTTGCTGCAGTGCTGGGAGTCCCCCTGCGCGACTTTGCGCTGGGCGCAACGAAGGTCCTCAAAATCGGTTTTCTGGCACCTCTGACGGGCCCGCTGAAGGCATGGTCCGCGCCGGGCCTCGACGGCTGTCGTATCTGGGTCGATCTCGTCAATGCCGACGGCGGTGTGAAGGTCGGCAACCGCAAATACCAGGTCGAGCTCGTGCCGTTCGACACCATGTACCAGCCGGAGCGCGCGTTTCAGGGCGCCAAGAAGCTGATCATGGAGGATGGCGTTAAGCTGATCCTGGTCAACGGCGGTAACGATCTGACACCCGAGGTCCGTGAGCTGATCAGTCGACACCGCATGCTCGTTGCGGGCCTCTTGCCGAGCGACCTGTCGCCGGACACGCCGACGCTCGTCGCGCCGAGCGAGGTCCATCCGATCTACAACGTCACGGGCGTCGACTGGCTGAAACGAAACAAGCCGAACCTGAAGACGGTGGCGATGTGCGCGCAGAACGATCTGTTCGGCCTGCCGTCGATTGCCACTTACCGGGCTGCCTTCGAGGCAGCAGGGATCGACCTCATTGCAGAGCGGATCTTCGAGCCCGAAACCACGGACTTCGGCGCCATCGTGGACGAGATGATGGCAGGGAACCCCGACATTCTGTGTTGGGACACGGCCTATGAGCCGTTCGTTCACGCCCTCACCATCGAAGCATATAAGCGCGGCTTCAAAGGGCAGCTCTTGTCCTGCACCTGCGACAACTATCAGGAGCTGATCAAGCGGACGAGCGCCGAGTTCATGGAGGGTTTCGTCTTCCAGTTCCCGGATTTCGACGACCCGCGCCTCAACGACTCTCATGTGAACTTCCAGAATCCGAACAGCTTTTACGAAGAGTTCCTGCGCCGTTACCCGGGCACGTGGAGCGCCGTGTCTTGGGAATATGCCTCGACGCTTGAGCTATGGAAAACCGCCGTTCAGCGCGCGCGCACGTTCGAGCCGTTCTCGGTGCTGGCCTGGATGAAGGTCGGAGGGTTCGGCCAGCACGCATTCGGCGAGGCCGTGTGGTGGGGTAAAGACCTGTTCGGCGTCGACAATGCCCTTGTCGGCGATTGGCCCGTTGTCAGCATCGTGGACGGGCGCGCTCGCATCCAGGAGTTCTGCTCCATCGTCGACTGGTGGAACGCGAACAAGCCGACGCTGCTGCGGCACATGCGTGCCTTGGAGCTGATGTGGGATCAGCGCGAGCATCAGGCGGCTTGGTCGAACTAGAACGATGGCGCGGTATCAGACGCCGCTCACGACTCGTAGATCATGTCTTCGTGTGTGCTTGCCACGTGCAGCTTGATGAGCTCGACCGCGGTCTCCACGTCGCGCCGCGCGATCGCATCGTAGAGGGATCGCAGCAGCATCTGTGTGCTGCGGATCTTGGCAGGCGTCAGCGTCTGCTTGCGGCTCTCCGCCCATTGCGGCTGTCGGCGAACCTCGTGCAGAATCCCGTACATCGCCGCAATCAGCGAATTGTGCGTGCCACGCGCGATCATCATCATGAAGTCATCTTCGAGTTCGGCAAACGCGTCTGACTCCGTGACGATGGCTTCGAGCGCCGAGAGATGCGTGGCAAGCGCTCCAAGGTCGCGTGTCGACATGTAGATCGTGGCGAGGCGAACCATTTCGGGTTCGAGAATGGATTCCGCGATGCTCATGGCAAAGGGAGACGCCGTTTCGGCAAGCTGTTGAATTGCGAGCTGTGCCGCGGCGGGGCCAGCGCCGGGACGCGTCGTCGGCGCGCCGTGACTGCGATAGGAAACGAATGTCCCGCTTCCTGCCCGTCGCGCAACGATCTCGTACGTTGCGAGGAATTCGAGAGCCTGCCGGATCGTCGCCCGCGTATCCTGGAACTCCGCTGCGAGCTCGCGTTCGGCCGGAATGCGCGTTCCGAACGGATAAAGGCCGGACGCGATGCGCTGAAACACCCGTGTCGCGATGTCCTTGGCCTGCGGCGTGATGAGCGGGTGCCGCGTGAGGTCGTTGGCCCAAGGAGGTGTATCGAGTTCGAGAGCGTGGTTCATGGCATCAGGTGCTCGAGAGCTTCGTGTCGGAATCGGAAAGCAAATGACCATCGGAACTGGAACGAGGCACGGTCCCGGCTTTTTGAAGTAATCCGGGCGTTAGAAGCGCGGTCAATCCGATGGCGATCTTGAGAGCCGTGAGTGCATCGATTGGCCTGTCGTGCGCGGGCATTTCGACAAGAGCCATATTCGCCGTCTCATCCAGATAACCCGAGTCGTCCGCAGGCGCGCAGCGGTTCGGAGCATTCGAGACCGCATCCAGCATACGCACCACGGGTGCGCGTGGACCCAGCGTATCGCCGAGGGATGCCGATAGCGCATTGAGTTCTTCAACGCATGGCAGCTTGCCTTCACAGGCCACATGGCGATTGAAGCGCGCGATGGTGCGCCCGGCTTCGCAGCAGCGATCGAGCTGCCGCCGGTGGATGGATTGAAACGCAGCCATGTTCCGCGACGCCAACGCGAAATGAAACGCCGAGCTGCGCCCGGGAATGTCCGTCTCCATGGATTCGAGCTTCTGCGCGTGTTCGGACCAACTGAGTTCGGCGTCGTGGAGTGCGCGTTCGGCGCGGTGCGTGTCGCCGTACAAGGCAAAGGCTGTCCCGGCATTCGTTTGTGCCGCCGCATGCCAAGGGTCACTGGAAGCGAGGGGCAAGGCGCTCAACCAGTGCTCAGCCGCGTCCGCAAAGCGCAATGAACTCAACGCGGCAAAGCCGTCGGCTGATGATTTCACCCAATTCCGTGCGGTGTCGCTCATGTCCCCACGATCGCATTTGAAGTCGATGCGTGGTCCAAGATGCCGGTCGGATCGCGGGATTGCAACCAATAAAAACCAAAAACAACCAAAGTAGGTTTGCAGGCGCAGCAATTTTGGAGAATTTTGAAAAACCTTAGTCGGTTAGGATTTGTGCAGTTGCACAAAGATCAAACAGATTTCCCCATAATGAAATTTTTCGGCTTGCGAGGCAAATCGGAAGGCATAATATGCCGCAGCCGACCAATTGTGGTGCGGAATGGTTGAAATTGGTTTTGATCATTCTGAGCATCTTTGGACGGCACACGATGCCCACCGACTTTACCGTTCCGCTGGCTTTGTCCGAGGCGGAAGAGGGATTGGGCGGCGAACCACCGGAATAAAAACGTCACGGGATTTGGGACCATCGGCAACTAGGGAGCAGTGTATGACAACGGGACAGGGGTCACTGACCGCAGAAGGAGTGCTGGATGGTTCTTCATCCAGCCAACTTGTTAGAGCGATTGATTGGAGAGGAGCGTTTTGGGTCGCCAGTGGCGTTCCAGCGCTCGTTTTGTTTTCTATCGGCGGTATCGCCGGCGTAGCAGGAAAGGTCGCCTTTCTCGTCTGGACCGTTTCCATGATCATGGGATTGATCCAGTCCTTTACGTATGCGGAAATCGCCGGGTTATTCCCGAACAAATCGGGCGGCGCCTCCGTTTACGGCGCAGCCGCCTGGGTGCGTTACTCGAAGCTGATCGCGCCCCTGTCCGTATGGTGTAACTGGTTCGCCTGGACACCTGTTCTATCCCTCGGCTGCTCGATCGCGGCCGCCTACATCCTGAACTCTCTGGCTCCGATACCGCCGGCTGACGCGCCGCAAGTGGTAGCCTGGATCAGCGCACACGCTTCATCGATCGCGCAGGATTCTCCGCGCGTGGTCGAGTGGCTTGCCACCAACCAGGGCAAGACGGCCGCTGATGCGGTCGCCGCGCTTCTCTCGTCTGATGGCGTTGCAGCCCTCACGCCGACGATCCGGAACTGGACGCTCTTCCACGGTGCGCTGGGGCCAGTGTCGTTCTCGTTCAACGCGGCGTTCTTCATCGGTGCCATCCTGATGTTGGTGACGTTCGCGATCCAGCATCGTGGCATCCTCGGCACCGCCAACGTTCAGAAGTTCATCGGCCTCGCCGTGATCATTCCGATGTTCATCGTCGGCATCATCCCGATCGTGACCGGGCAGATTGATTGGTCGAACTACACGCCGATCCAACCCTTGAAGGCCGCCTACGCTCCCGAAATGGGTGAGTGGGATATCCCGGGCTGGACGCTGATCCTCGGCGCGATGTTCATCGCGGCTTGGTCCACGTACGGCTTCGAGACAGCCATCTGCTACACGCGCGAGTTCCGCGATCCCGGTCGCGATACTTTCAAGGCCATCTTCTATTCCGGCCTTCTCTGTCTCGCGCTCTTCACTCTGGTGCCGTTCACGTTCCAGGGTGTGCTTGGGCTCGACGGCATGCTCGCTCCTTCGATCGTCGATGGATCGGGCGTAGCTGAGGCCATGGGCCAGATGGTCGGTCATGGCGGCTGGGTCACGAGCCTTCTCGTGATGATGATGATCCTGGCTCTCATGCTCTGTTTGATGACGGCAATGGCAGGCTCGTCTCGCACGCTCTACCAGGGCTCTCGCGACGGCTGGCTCCCGAGGTATCTGAGTCACGTCAACTCGCATGGTGCGCCGACCGCCGCCATGTGGACGGACCTCGTCGTCAACCTTGCCCTTCTCGCCATCGCTTGCGCGGACGCCACGAGCTTCTTCTTCATCCTCGCGGTTTCCAACTGTGGCTACATCATCTTCAACTTCCTGAACCTCAACTCGGGCTGGCTGCATCGCATCGACAATGCCCATGTTCCGCGTCCGTGGAAGGCACCCACTTGGGTACTCGCCGCAGGCACGGTGCTGGCGTTTGTCAATGCAGTGTTCATGGGCGCAGGCGCCAAGGTCTGGAACCCCATCGCTCTCTGGGCCGGTCTCGCGACTGCGTTCCTGATCGTGCCGGTGTTCTGGTACCGCCACTACGTTCAGGACAAGGGCGTGTTCCCCGAACACATGTTGAGCGATCTCGGTCTCAGCCAGGCGGATATCAAGACGCGCAAGGCCGGAATGCTGCCCTACGTGACGCTGGTTGCCGGATTGACCGTCGTGCTGGTCTCCAACTGGATCTTCCAGTTGCCGGGCTAGCAACAATGCGGGCCAGGGCGGGTTCCTCCGCCGCCCTGGTCCACAATTTCGAGGATGCAAACAGAGCAAGGACCAGGCGACGCTGATGAGTGGGATTAAAAGTCGACCGATCTATCTCGGTCTTACTCCAGACACCCATGCCCGTGCGAATTTGGCCGTATGCGATGCCGGCGGCGCGGAAGCGGTAATCGAGCTGTTCGCACGCGCGGACGATGCATTCGCTCGACGCACTTCTGTCGTTCTTTCTGCTGAAGGGGCAAGCGCCGATCAGGCGGCTGCGCTCCAGAAGAGGCTCTCACCCGCAAACGTCGAGACTGCGCCCGATCTTTCTGCGGCCATCGCCCTGCTGAAGGCGAAGCTGGTCTCTGCCAGCATGGGGCTCCGGCTCTATGCTGCGGGCACCGAGTCGCTGATCGGTTCCGTCGAGAAGACCGGTATTGAGAATTTTGTTGATCCTCTGTCTATCCGCACGGAGCACCGCGGCTCTCTCGCGCGGCGTGTCCAGTGCGTGCACTGCAAGGGCATGACGGAGAACGTTACGACCAATCCCGTGACGTGTTCGAAATGCGGACTGCTGCTGCTAGTCCGCGATCACTACTCCCGCCGTCTCGCGGCTTTTCAAGGCGTCTGCATCAATGCGGAAGCTCCCGATGAGAAACCCGAACCGAAGGTGGAGTTTCAATGACTGCTTCGTTCCTGCGCCGTGTCCGCGTGGCGGAAATCGAACCCGTCGCGGCCCGTATCAAACGTTTCCGCCTCGTCCCGGTCGATAGCCAGCCGCTGTTCGAATTTTCCGGAGGTTCGCACGTCACGGTGTGCATGCAGGCGCCCGATCGCCTGATCCGCAATCCCTATTCGCTGATGAGTAGCCCGCGGGATGCCACGGGCTACGAAATCAGCGTGCTCAAGGTGGAGGACTCGCGCGGCGGTTCGCACTTCATGCACGACGCCGTGAAGGTCGGTACCGAGCTTGAGATATCCGAGCCGCTGAACCTGTTTCCGCCGGCAAAACTCGCGCGCAAGCACATCCTCGTGGCTGGCGGCATCGGCATCACGCCGTTCATTTCGATGATGGGCGAGCTCGAAGCCACGGGAGCAGACTTCGAGCTCCATTACGGCGTGCGTTCGCTGGAAGACGGCGCGTATTGCAAGCTGCTTCAGGCGAAGTACGGCGAGCGCGTTCACGTCTATCTGCAGGACAAGGGGCAGCTGGTGCCGCTCGAGCAGATCCTCGGCAACCAGCCGCTCGGCTCGCATGTCTATGTGTGCGGTCCCAAGCCGATGATCGACTGGGTGTTGCGCACGGCAAGTCTCGCGGGCTGGCCCGACGAGAACGTCCACTCCGAGCAGTTTTCTGCACCGCCGAGCGGAAAGCCATTTGTCGTGAAGCTCGCGCGATCGGGGCGGGACATCACCGTAACCGGCTATCAGAGCATCCTCGAAGCGCTGGAGCAGGCGGGCATTGATCCGCCGTTCCTGTGCCGCGGTGGAGCCTGCGGACAGTGTGAAACCGGCGTCACCTCCTGCAGCGGCTACATCGAGCACAACGATCATTACCTGTCGGAGGCCGAGAAGGCTGCCGGCAACAAGATCATGATCTGCATGTCCCGCATTTCTGGGGACTCCGTCACGCTCGATCTTTGAGCGCATCGAGAACAGCATCCTGGGAGAATTGGACATGGTACTGGCATTTAAGCAGGAGACGTTCCGGGACGACTTCACGTTCTCGAACAGCGCGGAATCGATCCGCCGCTTCCCGTTCCCGTTCCACGAAGACAAGTACATGTACTCGGTGAATATCGAGCCGCATGTGGCTGGTCCCAAGGGTTCGGTCTACGAGTTCCCGATCGACATCGACGAGCACTACGTTTCCGAAATGCGTGATCGCGCGCTGGTCTTGGACGCCGACCCCGGTCGTTGTCAGGCTCTGCCGCACATGATGACCGCGCAGTGGGACATGCTCGAGCTGTTGATGACCTCGATGGCGCGTGATTATCCCCAGCACTTCTCGCTGACGCAGGACGGAAACCACTGGCACTGGATCAATCGTCCGCTCGGCATCGACCAGAAGTTCACCTTCGGCGATCAC
>JAATOF010001977.1:0-12844 GCA_013170925.1 Podosphaera leucotricha | reverse complement strand
GGGCAGGGCAGGGCAGGGCAGGACAGGGTTGATCTGGTCTGGTCTGATCTGCCAAGGTTGGTGCCGGGCTCATGGTGCGTGTCTCGGTGTGCCGAAGACCTGGCTTAGATCACATCCGTTGCGCCGTGCATCTGGCTTTATGTTGTTTGTCTCTTCAGCTGCACCGATTATTAGACTCTACTTCAGCGACAATTTACCTGTACTTATGTCTCGTGGTACCTGTGCCCTACTTCCGCCCGGCATGGGGATTTTCAGCGGCGGCCGTCATGCTCGTGGCGCCAGCCAGCACACACATCAGTGCACCGGGCCGGACTGCTTTCTTGACGGAATATCTCGCATCAAGGTCTCACCCTGGTCATACTGTCGGCGTGATTGTGGAAACGGGAATCATCAGTCGAGTGTGTCAAGCATGTTTACTGGATCGCTTCCAACTTTGCCGACATCGGTTCTTTGCTGTGATGAGGACATTCCCGATCCTGCACTCCCTCCGAGACCTTCCTGCGGAAATATCGGTCGTCCAGGGTAAAAGAATAGTTGAGAACTTAATCCTCATCTCGCCCACAAAATACAGCATGGTCATGGTGAGGAATAGACCCGTAAGTCACCGAATAAATATCCCGTGAACCATGGTTAGTTTACTCTACATTTGATAGTGAATGTCCATACTAAACTCAAGTTCACGCGAATGAGATACGAAGCTAAAGATGAGAGCAAAGGAAGACAATGACCCATTATATTAATACAGAGCTCAAATTAGTATAATAATGTAAATAATACACATGTCAAGAACCGTATCAAGGCTTGAGATGACTTTAATCCGACACACTGCAGGGTAGCCTAGATGTAATGTCAATTGATTACGTGAGCAGCGAACCGTGAAGTGTGACCTTTTTCAATCCTCCGGGATCCGGAGCATCCATATTTTTTGCAGGATGAATCAGCTTGACGATGGGAACACTCATACCAGATTTCATATGCAGATACCACTTGAGATTCGATCGATACGTGTACCTGCATTTCCTTGAGGGTTTGCGCTGTTCCACGGGCGCCAACTGATCGGACAGATGTCATATTAACAGCCACTATACCCCAAGTCCACCGACGTCTCTACTAAATTTGCCGCCCGCAGCATTTTCGTCCGATCATCCTCGCTGACCGTCCTGGCCAGACCAGGCCAGGCCATAGCTGTTGCATGAGGCTCAACGGGTACGATGACCACCACCGGGTGGGCTGGAATGTACAGCGTCGGAGGACTACGGAGAGAGATCCAGACTGGGGATGCGGTCCAGCAGAGAGTCCGATACTGACGAAGAATCCAATTCTGCCGACTGAGACTTGGCGCGCTCAAATATTCATGGAAAATTTTATCGGGTGTGGCAATCGCATGCCTTTCCACAGAGACAAAACTGGAAACTGTATTTCTCAGGGAATCCTCATCCTACAACAGTCATAGACTCAGACAGGATGTAAATGGAACCAAGAATAAAATTCTGCCGATGCTCTCAAATCTAACAGAGACTAGACTGTACTACGCTAGTATTTGGTAGAAGCTAATTTAACCAGAACCATTCATTTATCCATGTCTCAATAATATGTAAATGTGCATGAGTGGCGCTCCATATCATCGTTGGGTAGAGCCGCCTTCATGTTAAGGCCACTCCTTGTGCACCACCGTTTCTATTTCACGAATTATGACCTTTATCAATGAGTAAGGATACGAGCGCGGTTGGGTATAAGATATCTGGGTCATATTTCCTAAATATTTTCTCTCTATACAGCATTGTCGCTGCTGTCTTGAAATTGAATTGTCTGAATATAGCACCTTAGTAACCCATGCAGATGTTTATCAAACTCTGTCATTTAGGCCGGATAGAAAAACTCTATGGTCAAATTCTACGGGGTTGAAATTACATTCAGAGAGTGCGTGGACACACTTTTAAACAATTGATTTCTTTTTTATGCTACTGCTTCTACATGTTCACTATGTGATTCTCGCGACGTCGTTCGAGTTGGCGGTCTGGGAGGTCAGTGGGCTATTTCCAGAATTGCGATGACTAGCATCCTTTGGAGGATGGCATTCCAGAAGTATTTCACCCATTTCTAATAGTCTGACTGGTCCGGCTTTTCCTTCTCGAAAAAAATTGTAGGATTCGATAAATCTGATTTTCTTCTTCCTTCGGGCTGCATCATCTATAGAAGTAAGCGTCCCAAACTGACTATGGCTGCGGGAATGAGGCGGAAGAAAGATAGGACGATTATTATTTTGCTTGTATATCTAGAGAAATTCGGATATTGTATGGTCCGCGTGATGATCAAATACTAAGGATCATACATCACCCGTAGCTTTTTCCAAATTTCTTGGACTTCAGCTTGGATTTTTAGGACATGGTCTCCAATCCCGGGGTGGATTATACCTCTGAGAAATCTTGGACGCTAGCTTTGACAAGGAGAGAGAAGAAGTTTTGTGCTGTAACGTAATGCTTTCCTGCTAATAATTGCTCTTACATGCCTCCATGGGCTATGTAATTTTTTCGATCCAAAAACATAAAATTTCTAGCCTATTCAAAGATATCTAACTCTAATCTGGTGTCACAATCAATTTAATTATTTGTCGCATACAATATATTCTTCTGATCTGATCTCTATTTATAGAAATACTTCCATAGATTAATCGATCAAATGCTCTTTGCACTCTAAGTGACCTATGCGGAGATTTGAGAGGAAATTTAAGAAAAATCTGTTCCAGGCATTTATAGAAGCGATTTATCGATATTGGTATCCAAGCTTATGTAAGTAATGGCCTTCTCAAATTCCATGCGGATCTTAAAATTTCAGAGCTTCGCGGATCTCGATTGAAGAGGAGGAGCGATACCCACTCTATCTAGAAGTATAGAAGTGAGACGGGTCTCTACTCACCAAGGAATCATTCGAAATGAACGAGCAGACGCGCTAGCGGTCCGCAACCCGTAAACGAATTTTTCCGAAGCGATTATATAGCGCAAAATCACTAATTGAAGAGAGGTCCTGGAACCTAGTTGCTCGCACTTGAACGTAGTTTCATATTCTCGCCCCCTTAAAAATTCAACTTGTGGTGTACAGATCCCCCCTCAAGAGCCAATAACTCGTCTTTGAGATTGTTAAAGTATTTTTATCACACGATTACCGGAGCTGTGTCAAAAGTAGATAAACATTCGTCATGAACGAATGTAGAATAAATCAAGGTGACCCGATTGTATTCTAGGTTGAAAAAACGTACAATCCATCACCGGGAGCTTCGTAGGCATGTGTTTAAAGTGGATTCGATCTACGACGCAATAAAAACGAGCCACCTGACTCGGTCACCGGCGCGGCGCGAAGCGTGTGTTACGATCTGAAACTTCTTCGCTCGCCGATCGCGTGTACATGTACATGTACATGACGAATACGGGATCCCGAAAAAAATGTTGTATCTTCGTTGCTTTGCTCCGTCCATGCAGACGCCCGATCCGTAGTGAGATATCGGGTTCCGACCAAGGCAGAAGAAGACTTGAAAAGAATTATAGACCTCGGGGCTTATACAATTATCGTAAAATTTGAAGAACGCGATTGATCATATCCGGTTTAGCACAAAGCTTTCATAGATTCCAGGGAGCACGACGATGGTGATTGAATAATATCGTCAACCCCCTTAGGCGCGAGCCAAGCTGAATGGGGGAGATCATTTCAGCGGTTTTACGATCGTCTGACTCGTTTTCCTCTACCTGCAAGAAGTCATTTAATGTGCGACGTCGGCATAGACACGCTCGCCGCGAGGAACTCACGGGTTTGGTTCCCGGCGGGGATTAACGTCATTATCGTTCGTACTTCATTGCGAGCTTCGTATAGAAACGAATTCGCCGAGACTTCTAATATACTCGACGGGTTTCGTTAATTCGGACCATTTGATCATAAAAGAGCCCAACAAGTTAATAAATAGTTTTGTTCTGCCCAGGCCAAATTTGTTGTCATTGCTGTTTTCTCAGACCATATTTACCAACGATAGAAAAGATGCGTTTTATATTTTCTCTTAGAAATAAAGTCATGGTACTAGAGAAATGTGTTATCAAAATCACAGTGGTTGGAATTCATTATTCATGAATTGTATCTTTAGCCCTATTAAATGGCTTTTCGAAAGAAATAATCCCTTTCTTTCTGCTTTTTCGGCGCATTTACTTTACATCTTATATAACATAAGGTTCTGCGCCATACCCAAAGATCAAATGAGGTTTCCTTCGCGACAAATCTAGTATTGTTTGAGCAAATACGCTATTAGCCCAGGCAAACCAGGGTCCTGAGGAAAGATTTTAGCGGTTACAAAAGCTATATTTAACTATGGGAAGTCTTAACTTGTAAATATTTTTCGTGAATTCACATCAATAGCTTCGTGGACGAGACCTAAAGGACTGGATGCGAGAACAGCGTCTAGACATTCTTTTATTTCGTCATCATTATCCGAAGTTATGGCTTGGATGAGTAGACTCAAAGGCCATGCGTGCTGAAGTCCAACATGCGGCCCTAAATCAGAGTTAGCGTTCAAAAACATACAGTTTTATTTACATACCTCCTATTCCGTGAAACTCGTCACCAACAAGATAGTACGGATTCCCAAATCTTTCTAATAACATTCTGCGGGTATTTTGATAAACCTTATTGGTTCTCTCTACAAATCCTAAGATTGGCAACGCAAGAAGAGAAGGCACATTAGCGTCATCCATAATTATTTGAGATCCATAGCCATCGACTTCATATGCAAAAACTGACCCATACTTCTTGTGATTTATCACTCCGTATTCCCATACGCCGTTAGTAATTATTTGAGCACGCGCTTCAAGCTTTGCGGCTAAATGAGCGGTTTTTTTAGATAATTTCAAGATTTCCGCTGTTTTATTCAGCTCAACCGCCATTTGCGCGTTAGCTGGAATAAAAAAACCAAGGATGGTGGCATCATCGCTAGGTCGGAAGGCACTACGAACTAATCCAGTGTTAAAGTTCAATGGATTACCTACTCCAGAGAGCGGAAGCGTTTCTGTTCCTTGATCTGTTCGACGGCGAAAGGTGTAGGCGTTCTCCCGAAACTTACCGTTCTCAGGATCAAATGTCGACTGAGATTGTTCATCAAGGACATTTAAGATGGTGTCAAGGGCCGTAAGCCATCGTGGGGTGATAAATTCTACTGACCCAGTGTAGTTATGAAACGTGTTAGCCAAAGACAAAAAGTGAGCCAGGGAATCTAATTCATATTTGCATTCAAAAACAAACGATGGTTCATACGTAGGATGCACTACGTCATGCATCCCATTTGCTGATGCGGGTAGATTTGATGCAGGTGGCGGTTGAAATGCATTGCAGTATGGAGATTCAATGACAAACTCTGTTTGAGTGTTTATGGCCCCCAATATTATATTGTAGATGCCCAAGTCTTTTGTAGCCAGCGGCTGGTATTGTAACAACTGATTCGTTGAATCTCGCAGCCATTCCGCATTTATATCTCCTGTGACTACAAATGACTGAGCGCCAGCCCACTTTCTGTCGCTTTTTGATTTTCCTTTGGATCCATCATCATGCCACTTTACGGTCGTGTCAAGGGTATTCGGAAACGCATTTTCGAACAGTCGTGCTAGATCCTTGTCGACCATTCGCTCGGTGACTTCATTGATAACTTTTTCCACAAATGGGGATGAGAAAGTTCGACAATATATCGATGGTCTCTGAAAAGGTAACCGCATAGGTCCATTGGAGAGAGGTTCACTGCATGCATCTTAGTTTGAGTCACTAACTATCGGCGAGAACATACTGATGAAACTGAGCATATTTCTTGTAATCCGGACATGCATTTTTGTACTCGGTGGGATTGGCGAGAGGGTTCTCAAATTCATACTCTGGTGAAGCTTTCGAGGTTCCGATAAGGGTTGCTAGGCATAGCCATAATGTCCGGACGCTTTTGAGAAAGTTGTACATGTTTACTTGATAGTCCTTATTTGCCACGATATTACACTTAAAGATAAGAGGACATGTACTTGGGATCTTAAGTTGTAGACCATTGATCTTGGTAACATTTCACCCCTTAGAGATCAAGTTGAGATAAGCACGGAGCTCATATCGAAAGTCATTTCGTTAAGGTATTAATTTGCCTCAATAAAAGCGCGTAGTTGCTACTTCTGAGTAGAGAGTCGATTTTGCGAATAAATACACAATGACGAAATTAAATATAGCGACAAACTTGTGGTTAGAGGATTTGATCTAGTGGTGCATCGTCCAAGCCGTAGCCTCAAGCAACGTCAGGGTATACTAGACAGATGTCACAATTGGACAGTTAAGATCCTACATTTTAAGAATTTATACGCATGATACTTTTTTACGATTCATCTAAATTATCAACTATTTTCATCATCGTTATCGTCCCCATTAGAATCAGTGATACAGATTTGGATCAGGTAATTATCACGACTCTGGCGGGCAGATGCCAAAACTGTGAATCCGGCGCAAACACCTACACTAAGCCCAATCTCATTGAAGCTGAAAACCAAATTACAACGAATTTTTGAATTTTTGATTCTGGTAGAGTATTCAAGAGTTTCTGGAATTGGTAAAAATTCTGACTCATTTATGAACAGTCGTTCGTTCGACCATTAATGTTATAGTCTCTATTTTAGTTTCTTGACCCCCGAACTTCTCCAACGCAATTTCCTTACCCATTTTCTGGGGATTGATCTCTCTGTTGGCGCGTTCTATCAGGCAGATTCTTCTACATGAAATGTGTCATCGGTTTTATTTCGCATGATTTCAAGCCTTACAAGAAAGCCATGCAGAGAAATTCTGAGATCCTGTTAAACTAGCAGACAGACAAACCCTGATCCCAATCTCGGAAACCGTGATTATAAACCTTTAATCCATATTTTTCTACCAATTAAATATAACTCGGCGATTCATCAAAAGGGCCGTGACGGGATTTGAATCATCATATAAGTTAACCACATGATCTTGAAGTCTCCTCGGTGGCTTCTGCGGTACTTGGTTCTAGATGCTGCTGCGAGCTCACGATGTGCAAATTCAAACGCCCGTTTACTGTACTGCGTAGTTTCGGTCATACAATATCTCGAGTAATGCCCATCGCTACCAAATAAGTTGCATAGTCCGTGATCTCTACAAAATTACACTCGGCTGAAGCTAAAGTAACTAAAATAAGTTGTGGGCGGTCTAATGTTCCGAGTTCAAGGAATTATCTGCACCGAATTTTTTTAATGTTAGAGTTAGAAATTTTTCTATCTGCCTCTAGATTTTTCCAAAATTGGTTGTAAATTGACATTGACATCTTCATCTGAGGGCACCGCAATGTAATTCTTAGCAATATTTCTTAGCGGCTTAGTTACTTTTCTCCTCAAATGGTATACTTGTATCAAAGGGCTTAGTTCTCCCTGGTCAGCGAGCCTTTCAAACTCAGAAACAAATGAGAGGAAACATTGGAGTTTACCTGCCATTTTTATTTTATTCGGACTATTCCTTGCTAATGAAATAATGTTAACTGTCAGATACTTGTGATCTAGTTTATTAAGAGAAGAGCAGACATGGGCCATGGTCCATTCGAAAGGCTTTCAGCTTTGAAAAAAACAAAAATACAATCTTGGGTTGAATGCGATCATACGCATCTCCCTAGAGTTAATTTATACCATCACAAATAAATTTCCTTGAATTCCGTATAAAACTTTGTCTAGTTTAAACTCTTTTTCGATACGAGTAAAAATATTTCAATATGCCTTTTTGTAATACCCATTGTTCTTCAGTTAATGGACCTTGAGAGAGCAGCCTGTCGATATGAATTGTACTAGGTTGGCTTGGTTGTTGAATGATTTGTGGTGGAGGCGGAGACTGCGATTGGACCTGATTTTACTGATTTTGAGGCAGTAGATAACAACCGTTGAATGGAGCTCACTTTTCTTGTATTCGATACTTTTTTGTAACTTATGAATCTCTTGATCTTTGTCATTAATCTACCATCTGAGGTCATTAGAGGTTTTGTAGTGCTTATCTAGTATTAGCTGAATGGCTATTTATAAGGCCGAATGACGCGTGAAAAATCTTTGCTGCCTCTCCTGGTGCATCTACCAAAGCGGAGAGATTAACTTTTGAGTCAAATCCAATCCTATAATTTTTATCGAATAGCAGGATAATATCCGATCACTTCTACCAGTTCATTCCAAGCTCTTTTATAGCTGCTTTTGAGGGCTTGAGCTGGTACGGAATCACTTGCGGAATATAAATTAGCATCTTCCCATGAATTATCCACTGTATATTGGTTAGTTCGAAATAAATTATACTTAGAGTCTAGAAAGAAACTCGGTGCTCGGTCTCAAAATAATGCTGACCTCTTGTTACCAAGACATCTCGGTTCTTGGTGGATGAACGCAGATGGAAATCGAACTTTCAACCTCACCGTGTTGTCGATCGAATTTTCAAGGTAGAATCAATTGTAGTTGTACGAAGCTAGTCTAAATACGGAATATTCAAATGCGGCTTTTTCTTCATCCCTATCGAACTAGCGATCTTATACCTCGGGTGAGATATGTTCAGGCTACTCAGACCTTACTTGTGAGACCGGCTCGGATGGTGTACTACTACTTCATTCTAACCGGAATATTTAAATATGCCGACGCGCAAACAGTTGTTCGGCCGCTGTGATCATGCAAACAAAGTTTTGCTGATTTTACACACGACATTTGTATGGAAGTGAAAGTGATCATTAGTAATGATGAATCTCAATCTCATATGGTCAATTACTAGATAGCCAAACTTAGCCCGTAAGAAAATATTTCTTCGCATTCTATTTGAAATAAAAGCCCACTTCTATTCCCAGATTTTTTTGTCCGCGCATCCGTCGTAAATTCATTATCATACTAGTGCGTTCCTTCCGTTCATTCGACTCCAGGTCTGAATTTACTTTTTGAAAGCTTATGTCTAGATCTCTATTTTGGAGATAATAATCTAGCGCGATCTCCCATTAGAAATAAGCAGGGAGACCATCTTTGACGCCCTTTTCTGCAGTAAAATTCGAATTATATTGCCCATTGCTTGGCTTAACGTTTCCAGTATTCATTCTTTCGGGTGCTAGATTAAATGATGCAGGATTGTTAAGTTGGTAACTACCATTGCCATTGGCAACGATGTCTGCACCTCCTGGCATCTTACCAATGACCATACCTTTCGCGACAGATTTAATAACTGCTTTTCTGGTCACACCAGTAGCGTCAATGTATATTAAGCCAACATTTCTCACTCCGCTTCCTAGGTTTTTGGTGATCTCCCCAGCTTCGGGACCGTACTTATGATTCACCACCGTAGTTGCTGCTTCACTCGTTCCCGTTAGAAGATTACGGCCCGCTTGATCAATGCCATCAGCGATGGTGGATAAAGCTACAATGCTTTTGTTAAATAGACCAGGTTTATAATTTTCTAACGGTTTACCGTCAGGGCCAGTAGAGCCTTTGACACGTATCTTGTCATTTTTGGCAACAGAAGCACCAAAATTCTGTGCATATTTCTGGACTTGTCCCAAAGTCTTTGCGGATACGCTGGCGGCACCTTCAGTTAAGTTGCGTATTTTTCGGATGCGTGCGTGAGTCGTAGGTTCAAAAGTCATGGGCTTTGCATTGGGCTTGGTTTTTTGCACAAAAGAATTGGCTTGTGTTTGTATCGTTTTACAGACAAAACCTGAAGTATTGACGATGAGTTGAGAGGCTGTAGAAGCTTTGGAAACGAGTGCCGAATTTTGATAAGCAGGATGTCTGGCCATCTCAAGATAAGACTGCGATATAGGCGCAACTTTTATCTTATCAGAAGTGGTGGAGGGAAGAGTAATTTCTACTGGATCTAGAAGGTATTAGTGAAATTGAGAAAAATAATCTTTCCGTTTTAATTCACCAGTTCTACTAGTTTTAATTTGAGCATCTTCAACCACTTTGTGACCCCCCCCAAGTTCACCGATAACACTACCATTTTTCTCGTCAACAAGGAGAAGTTTCCCATCAAAGCCCGAATAAGCTGGAGGATTCTTTTCTCCTGACTGGTAAGTAGATGGGTCATATGGTGCCATTGGAGCCAGAACAGGACTTGGATCCGAAGCAGGATCAAGAAATATGTTATGTTGAGTGAGGATATTCTCAAAATTATCTATGTTTTTTAACCCAATTTTTTCATTGGCTTCTTCGGGGAATTCTATTCGTATAGATGAACCACTATCCGGAGCAAGATGCGAGCGCGGGATCAGGTAACTTCGAGGAGCTTGACGATAAATCCGGGTACTTGGAAATACAGGTAAATCCAAAGCAGGTAGGACTTCAAATAGAAGATAAAACTTCTGAAAAGAGCCGTCTGAGGAATTCACAGATGAAACGTTACTCGCTGAACTTGAATAAGTCGGAACAAATAGTATTGATAACGTCTGACGGCCTGTGATGGTGAGAAGATGCTCCTCGCCATTCTCAATTTGGTAGGCATTTACTCCTTGGATTGCACACAATAACTTTGGCTCCTGTCCTTGTTAGCCCGCCACTCTTACGTTCAGAGTGGAGCACGACATACGCTTATGGTCATAATATCCTATCTTTAGACCCCTAAAAATAAGCTAGGAAATGGGTAAGAAGTGGGAAAAAGAAAGAACGAGGAGATAATTGAGATAATAAATGTGAGCTTGACAGAGTGTTATGTATTTTCAATAAGTTAGATACAGAACGTTTGACAAACATCAAACCATGTATGACGTAATTATTATGCCAAAAAATCATTCCGAAAATAGTATATGATGTAATTAATCGAAGTTATGTATTGTATTGTGGTGGTGGGTGGCTTGGGATTATTGGTTAATTATTGTAGATCACTCTACTGTAGTAAACAAAAAAATTGTACAAAACTTGAGCGACTTCAATTTTATTTAATTACCCCCCCCCCATATGTTTCAGAGGTGGTGGGCCATTAAGCGAGAATTATTGTTAGTAGGTAGCTGACACATTTACACTTGGCCTGGTTGGGAATAATTTGTACCGCCGCCTAGATAACGATACAAATTCCAAGAACTAAGTCTCAGAACATAGATTGTGTATAAGAGCATTCATTTTATTAACTATGTATTAGTTATTTGTATGATAATTAAGACCTTAGTCTGGACGAAATCTAAAGCGATGACTGGAATAAAGGATCGCAGATTCAAGGAGTTTTAAATATTGGTAGAGAGTTTATGCCTATAAACTCGATCAGAAACGAGATATCGATCCCTCATCACAAGCCCCTCGTCTTCTTAATTTCATATCTTTCTTGTCTTCCATTGACCTAACATCTGAAATGGCTGTAGTGAAACTAACTATTTTACATGCATCAGGTTTAAGAAGCCAGCATGAAAGACCAAAATACCAAGAGTTGGAAACTGAACCCTCATTATTTCTAATGACTTACCAACAAGTTTTTTAACTTATGATATGATTTCCAAGTATATCTTGGACATAGCTGAAACTAACGTGTAATGCTTAGTCAGTCATACATACCTCGTGATTTATGAGATGAATTCTGAATATCTTAGTTCACAGAAAAAAAGTTATGTCGAAGCATGTACATTGGATTCTATTTAATTGTTCCTTCAATGAAGTTTTCTATTCCGAGTCAATTTATAAAGCTTTAAAAATGATGATAATTTACAACCAAACCGTCAATAGTGACGGGCTGAGCCCAATAAAGTGTCTGGTTTATTAATTTAGGGATCCCTTATTTTATTATCAAGTCCCAGGCCCTGAAATTATGGATCGACGTACATGGCAAGGTAATGCAAATGACACGCCGAACTCGATTTCACAGCATGAGCCGCTACAAAAGGTAGGCTTAGATTTCTAAGCTTGGAACATAGTCAATCCAATACCTTCTCCCGTCTTTTTTTCGCGCTAAGAACTCTAATCGCGCCATCACGATTGTCGTTCACTTCGTATTCGTGGAGGCTACCTCGAGCGAGTGAGTTTTTCGCTTGTTTCCTGGATGGCGAAGAAAGGGGTTCGACGAGACGTGACTCTCATTCTTTCAATCCCTCTCTTACGGCCATATTCTCAACAGGGGGATATGGTGTATAGCCCTGACCATCTTCATCTATGATAGGTATGGTTCTATCCACCCTTTGTGGAGGTGGGTGGAGATGAGTGAAAGTGCTCCAACATGTCAGGCCCAAGGTTCTTGATTCTCCCTTGCCTTCACTTTTTAGCCAATTTAGAGCTGCAGTATACTTAATTTCAAAAGGTTGATCTTTGATTGAGCATATTACTTCACGGTCACACTGCATTTTGAGAGAAACTCGTTATTTAATTACTATGACCAGTTAGTGTCAAAGGTAAATTATGTATACAGTTACGCATGTGACAAATTTCTGACAGGAAAAGAGCCAATTTTCTCTCAAAAAGAACTTTAGAATGTGTGAATAGATCAATTAGAAAGAAGAGCTAAGCATCTAGTAAGGGAATTATATAAATTTTTCGAATCTATTTTTGTTGATTAAATGAAAATTTGTTGTGATAAAAATTCTAAAATTCGGCGTACCTCAGAATTTTGTCGTATGAACTCCTGTTAGATTCTATGGCTAGTTAATCAAAACCCTATTGAACCTACCTTATTGCTTCCTTTGCACATTAGTAATCTGTCGGTGATAATTTACATTGTAGGGTGCTTCTTTCAACAGAATTGTTGGAATATTCAGGTCAAGTTCGATTATGAAGTATCAGTCACGTGTGAGCTAAGGATGTCTTAGGCGAGCATTGCGATAAATAGTAGATTTGTATGTAAGGTGTGACTGTTAATTGAG
>JAATOF010001970.1:0-12410 GCA_013170925.1 Podosphaera leucotricha | reverse complement strand
TATCCACTGCACCAACAAATTCTCCTGCTCGTTACTCAAATTTTGTTGGATTTCCGCACTTAATACATGGGAAACTCCACCGTTATACCTTTCTCTAAGAGCTGTTCTGGGCACATCTTCTGTCCTCGCAGCCTCACTAAAATTGCTATATTTTCCGGTTTATAGGCCATCTAATGCAATTTGAATTCGGATCTCTGAAGATTTCACGTGGGTGAAGGGTGGCGGAATCTAGGGTGGTGGACTTAATTGCAAATTTGTTATCTGTCGACGAGATAATTAGTATTTATAATTTTTCCCTAATAGATGATGTCGACCACGATCAACTTTGATAAATTATTTGGTTTTGCAAGTGACAGGGTCATACGTTTAGCTCCAAACGTTGAGTTAGAAACTGTGTGCTATTTACAAGCTTTCCCGCTGAAAGTTGATTAACCTATCTATCTATCTGGTATGGTATATGTAGGTAGTAAAAGTTCGGCGGGTGTCCAAATAGTTTCCGTTTAACACATCATAGTAGCCATTAAGTTCCAGGAGAAATGTAGATTTATAAGTCAATTTTAAATCTAGAATTCCTTTTAGATATCTTAATAATGCTCATTATGCTACACTCTGTCGCGGGATCAATTGATATTGGTAGACAACAGAGCAAGTCCGGTATAAAATATGTCGACTGTCGAATTAAATGTAACACAGGCTAAGTCTAGGCTATCTATATAAATACAAAACTAATTTACCCCTATTCCAGTCTCAATGGTTTTGTGGGCCTATCATCACGTGACTTAAAATGGCACTGGAGCATCCTGTGCTTCTTTTAGAGTTCAACCTGTAACACACTCATGTAGATGTTTGGTTGTACCGTCATAGTTGTTTGTGCAAGGTTTGGATATGTGCCAGTTACCAAATATAAGGATCGATTTGATCAAGTGGTAGAGCTGTTTAGAGAATTTTGTCATGTAATTATATAACATGATGAATTGCGGAATCCTTACTTTGTATTTGAGCTATGCCCTGAGCAACTCGTAACTTTATTTCGTAAGCAGTTTAGGCTCATCTGGACAAATCTAGCAGACGTTCGTTATAGAAGGGGTTCTTCCTGCTAGTTATACTAATTATTCTTTAAATTCTTGTGTGGTGGTGAAAGGGCCATTTGTACTCTGACCATTACTGGGCAAGGGTAATCATCCAATGTCTGAGAGTGTTTTTTAACATCCTAGAGAGAGATGAGCTGAATGGATAGTCCTGGTAGGAGATTTTAAGCGATACTGGACAGTAAACCCGCGAGGCTGATTAGTTTTTGTTCGCGAGGCTGGTACTGCCAAGACCAATACTTGCGAGGCTAATATATCGGTTTCCACAGGTCTGGATATTGACAAGACAGAAACGATAATCACGAACAGTCTCTGGACAAGGCATCGAAGAATGAAGCGTATGATATCTTCTAAGTTCTTTCTCCAGTATTTACCTCCATCAATAGCTGTAAACAGTAGAAGAGAAACTTTGTATAAAATGGAGGCATTAGTTCTGAAGAGATTATCGCGAGCGGGAGGTTTGAAGTATTGATTTTTGTCTATTATGTAGGGGTTTCTCTTCCCGCATTAGTAAGAATTTGGTGGACATTCCGGCCTGTGGATGGTCAGCAACAGCCCGAATGAACGAATTTGGTCGGGCTTGTTTTTAGAGATTAGAATGACACAGTCGCCTCGATACTTACAAAGGGCATAGACATGGTTTCGTTGTACAAATGTTCCGTGTGATATATCCGTGTCGGAATATACTTAGCAGTAGAGCCTTTGATGGAAAAAATGGGCATGCCGAAGTCTCACTGGCCTCATAATCGATGACAACGATCATCTTTATTTCCTTCCCAGAGGTCTCCTTTCGCTCTCGAGCACCTCGTTAACTTTCTATTTGATGTTCAGGATACTAATCCCAGAAATCCTTGGATAATTCCCTTATCATAGCTTAATTCTCTATAGGCGTAACTCAATGTTACTGTATGTACGTTGTCTCCCAAATTTTTTCTCTGTAACCATTCCAGAGTTTCAAGGCAGTGCGTTGTGATATCCTAAATTTTAATGACTGAGATTGATGTTCCACCTGTTTCACAAATGACTCGAAGATCAGGTTTCTCTTTAATTACGTTAGTATCGCGATACTTAAATCGTTACATCACCTGCGGGTTGATTTTGAGTGACCATTCTTCCCATCAGATCGTTTTCGTATCTAAAATTATCAGTCGTCCTGAAGCATGACCATGAGTGATAGAGTTGCCAAGGAACTACAGTCTTATCATCGGCGCTCTCAAACTACGACTCATTCAGCTTTCAATATCCATCTATCACACGAACGTGCTTGCCACTTTTGGTTATTCGACTACCTTATGAAAAGCTTATCCAAAATCCTCACCTAATTCGTATAACATTTCTATAATTTTGTATAGAATCAGTCCAATCATGAATCTGTTTTCAGTCTTTGATAACGAAGAATTTACTTACGTATACAACATGATAATCTAATTCGAATACATGGAATTTGATTCCATACGAATATCTCTTGATTTCAAGGTTGCATGGCTATGGATACTGGGCCTAGAATATTCATCTAAAGAAATAACAGAAAAATCCTTGTCTGAGTTCATCACTTTATACCTTATTTATCTGATCTTGACAGATTTTTACCAGGGATTGTCTCTAGGCAACTCGGTGAGTTGGCAGGATTATACGTTATTACACTCTAGGTCTTTGTTTTCCTCTTTACCAAGATGACTTACTTCGATCACGTCAAGATCAATTTTCACAACAATCTCGAGTGACGATCTAAACGTTGACAAGAATTTAATCTAAAAAAGTTAACGTAGAGTAGCTCTATGAAGAGTATTAGCATATTGGTTCGACTCTCACCGGATGTATCTGCGAATTGAACAGCATGACAGCGTTTGATTATAAGGCTATAATACTTTGTGACTACTTCCAAGTAACGCCAGAACACCCCAGTACACCACCATAAGCAGCAAGTTGTTATCATGAAATATTTACAACCGATTTTGATATCGGGCGAAGAAGAGACAAACCCTAGCCCCAAGTCATTAGATGAGGCATTGTGCAATTTGAAGGTGTTTCTTTACCGAGAATGCAAGAGAAATGAAGTTGACATGTTGCCATTTATTTAGGCTCCCGCATCTCTTCATTTTTAGGTTCCGCTTCAGTTTTTACGTCTTCTGAGATGGCTTTCTGATGACGTTCTCGCTCTTCTTTTTCCTTTGATATACGGGCATTCTCTCTCTCTTGCCATTCAGAGACTCTTTGTTTAGCTTCTTCCAGTTCCTTTCTCTCTCTATCTTCCCGTTCTCTATCTTTTCGTTCCTGTTCTCGCGCATCATCCTCGGCAACTCTTCTCCTGTCCTCCTCGTTTTTGATATCTATTAGGCGTTGTTGTTCTTCTGGTGGCAGATTGGGAAACGCGGCAGTATCGGCATCCCATTTATCAACACATTCTCTCTTCCAGTTACATGCTTCTACCTCTCCATATGCTGGATGATTGTGTCGCGGATGAGCTTTAGGCCAACCTGAGGCGTGGTAGTGGTGTTTAACTAGCGCTGTTTTTGCTTCATGGGTACCTGAGTCTGAGTGGCCTTGTCCAGCGGCGAATGCTTCGACTGTTAGAACAAGAACACCTCCAATAAGTTTTGTTTCAATCATGTCATGAAACATGTTCCATTGGATATCTTTGCCAGTTTTCCGACGCATATCAGCTATGATAGCATCGGTGAACGCCGAGGGACCGGTGCCAGTAATGACTTCGTCAAAATCTAAAATTAATTCAGATATTGGAACTTTTTGTTTACGTGCGAGACCATGGAGCCAAACAATAATATTATCGATGAGTTGCATCATCACAGGCAAGCGTGGTTTGCACACGAACGTCCACTGACAAAACGATTTAGACTTAGGACCCAGTATAGGATGATCAGAGTAGTGTGGCATATCAATCTCGATACCGACAATCATATCGATATCTTTCTCATTCCATCGTTCAGGTATAAACCTATCTATCGGGCGAAGAGCTTCCACATCAATGTCGGCATATATTCCCCCTTCAATATACATTACCAGATACCGTAGTAAGTCAGCTTTGATAATTTTGGCTTTGAGGGTACGATAAGTATGTACAATATCTTGTCGATTGAGACCGGCTGGACCAAAATGCTGCTCAACGTAGTCCATATCATTTCCGTCAGTTAGCATTTCATATCTGTAACCTGGGTTCTTGGATGTCCAACTCCTGGCTAAATGCATTTCTTTCTCTTCTAACTCTAACACATTAACTTTCCAGGACTGCCATATTTTCTTGGGAAACTTAGTTCCGGAGATGGCGAATGGGTTGTACTGCCATTCACGTCTCGCTGCCTCTCCCATTCGAATCGCAGGGCCGAGTGATGTTGAAAATATTAATAATATGAGTAAACAGGCGACATAGATAGGAGGGAATCGGCGAAGAGGCAGGTGCCGTCTGATGTATTTCAAAAAAGAATCGTCATATCGAGCAGCCAGCATCTTTGCCGTAAAGAGAGACCCTCTCTAGACAATGTGAAGGACGATAAAAACGTAGATTAAGAATAAATTTGAATCCAGACAAATGATCAAAATGTGTGAAAAGATGGAGAGCCGAAGATCGTCCCAATTCACATACAAGATCTCAGACAGTTTCTGCTCGCCAAGCAACAAATCAGCCTGATTAACTTGATACAAAAATTGTACTAAACAAACCCAGGGGAGAGGGGTGGAGATAAAAGGTAAGGCAAGAATTGATCTATGAGGGTGGGGGGCTTGTAAAGAAAAATCAAGAACATCAAACTAAAGATATCCACTAATCTTACCCCATTACCTATTAGCCCACCCATGCCCGGCTCAATGCCATAATATAACTCTTGGGCCTTTCCGTACGCCTGGACTTAACCTCCGGGAGTATTTGGGGGGGGGGAATGATGGGAATATTCATGTTTTGGCATGAAGCATATGGAAGAAACTACAGGGGTAGATCAGGGGGTGGGAAACAATTTGGTTGAAGGTAAATACGTTCATCATTCCGCCAAATAATGTGCACTAGACAGATCTATTACCTATTTTGGTTGGTTACCTTGAGAATCAGTACGTACGTAGCCATATTAATCTGTTTGATGAAGTTGTTTTTTTGCGTGAAATAGGGGAAGAAATGTAAGTAGGCGATGGTGGTGGGAGCCATAATTCAAACTACCCTGAGCAGTCGATAACGAGATCGGGAGTCGATAGTACTAGTAATGTCGCACTTCACGTAGTATTGCCGCATGAACTCGTTTACTTGATCTGGTCTATTTTGTTATGGCTTGATGGCATTTCGATTTATGCCACGTTAGCCAGGGGTTATCAACTAGCCCCTTCGTGATCGACACAAGCCTGTGGAAGATCTCGATACGAATAAATATCATAAAAAGCGCACTATACCCACTTAGTCCATAATTATCGATGAACAAACATTAGCATAAAGGATAATAAGTGGAACCGATGAAACTATTCTCCCGCGCCCGTTCCTCAACCACATTGCAAGTAAATATAGAATGACCTAAATAAAGATATTTCAACGACTGTATCTCCAAGATTATACGTAGCTCACGTGAATTTTGATGAATAAAATAAGAAATGTACTAAATGACGCTGCAGTGCTGCTATGATCAGTTAGGTGTTAGTGA
Source organism: Podosphaera leucotricha (assembly GCA_013170925.1). Taxonomy (NCBI): domain Eukaryota; kingdom Fungi; phylum Ascomycota; class Leotiomycetes; order Helotiales; family Erysiphaceae; genus Podosphaera; species Podosphaera leucotricha. The sequence goes on along the minus strand of JAATOF010001970.1, from coordinate 6,685 downwards.
CATTAAAGAATATGGGATGATAAAAAAACTCAATGGGAATTACATCACCCGTTTCAAGGGTATTTTTTATTCGACGTGTGCGATATTTGTGTGTTCTCAAGGCATTTTCACATTAATTCAACGTAGGGGGCCTAACAGGATTATCTCAGTGAATTAATAAGGTGCAAACGTGAATATAGTGGGATGGGTGGTGAGTTTTTCACCAAAATGTAGGGCTTAATACTGACTATTATTACTATTATTAGTTAGTATAAGCTCAACGACTTGGTCTCAAATCTATACGCTTCAGCTCTCCATTCAATAATTTGATGACAAATCCACGTTTTCGAAGACCAAACTCATTATTAATCTTCACGACGCAAAATCCATCTCTTGGTGTTCCAGTGAAATATTCGAAAATCATAATTTGTGAATTCGCCCCCTTAACTCATATATAGTAGAGTGTTTATTCTTTTGTTCACAATTGATTTCTGGTGAGATGAAGTTATACTAGAAACCATATGTGTAATGTAGACTTGCTTGCCCAAAGTTGATTCCATCATAAGGGCAAATCTACAAGTATCCTATTTCTTAGAGTTTATCCACCTGCTACTGGTTTCGCCTGTGATGGAGTTCGCGTTTACAATCTGTGACTGCCCCCCTGATAACTGTCATCTTCTTGCGCAGACTCTCTGTTCCGCATTGACCAGGGTTAGCGTTGCGGATACGTATGATGCCTTGGCGTTAGTTCGTTTCTTCTCACGAACCTACCAAACTTGATGATATTTCTTCGCTCCGATGAACGTAACCCCCACCATTATTTCTTCAAATCATAATTATTCATCATCATAACAGAGCAAAGGTACGAACAAGCTCTCCTCTCTCTCGACGATCTTCTCTACGCTCACACGAGTTATTCTCTCCCAGGTCCTAATTCTCGACAAACTCTTCTGCATTGTGGTGAATGATTGTTGATAATTTGTGTCGTGTGGGAAAGTTGCTTTTCGTCGGGGAGACTGTTCTCCCCTTCAAAGCTGGAATAGCTTGGAATTCACAGAATGCCTTACGATAATACCTCTCTGGAGAGCGGATACGCTGTGGACAGCAAGCCTTTATTACATGTCGAAACTAAAGTGACGCCGAGTTGGAGGGAGAGGTTACAAGCATTATGGTGCCTCATACAACCATCACTATTAACTCCATCAGAAACTCGTGAATCGCAACCATTGAGACCTACAGCGTATCTTGACGGCTTAAGAGGATTTGCTGCTCTCATTGTATACTGGGGACATCATCAACTATGGGCACGCGATGTAATTGGCGCGGGGATAATTTTTGAAAACGCTTGGGGCTACGAAAATCGAAAATACTTCGTCTGCCTACCTGGTATACGGCTCTTCTTCTCTGGTGGCCATTTGGCAGTCACAGTATTCTTTGTCATTTCGGGCTATGTGCTATCAGCAAAACCACTTAACCTAATTCAGTCCAATAATCACCTCAAACTTCAAGAAAATCTTAGTTCTGCCCTTTTCCGACGTTGGCTGCGCTTATATATTCCCGTAATAAGCACAACGTTCATCTACATGACTTCATGGCATCTACTTGGAATTTGGACAGCCACCCCAGAACATAAAGCAACTTATGGCGAAGAACTATGGAACTACTACATGGAATTCAAAAACTTTAGCTTTGTCTTCCGTGGAGGGGGAAATGACTGGTTGACGTATAACTTCCATGCCTGGTCTATTCCGGTCGAATTTCGTGGTTCAATTATCATATACACGGCCCTGGCGGCTTTCTCGCGCTGTACCCGAAATGCTCGTCTATGGTTAACTCTCGGTCTGATATATTATTTTATGTACATCACTGATGGCGCCCATTATGCTATGTTCATGACGGGCATGCTTCTATGCGATCTGGATCAGCTCGCCGCGAAAGGTAATCTACCGAACTTTTTCGAAATATTTACGCCATACAAGAAAGCAATATTTTACGTCCTCTTTACCATCGGTATTTATTTAGGTGGAGTTCCCAGTAGCCAACAAGATGTTAAAATTCTTAACGCCTCTCCTGGTTGGCGCATCCTCTCTCATCTAAAGCCTCAAGCTGTATTCGATTTCAAATGGTTTTACTTATATTGGGCTTCCTTATTTCTTGTCTCTTCCATCCCGCGTATACCGATTTGCAAACGCTTTTTTGAATGGCGTTTCTGCCAATACCTTGGACGCATTTCCTTCTCTTTTTATCTGGTTCACGGCCCCGTGCTCTGGATACTTGGCGATAGGCTGTATGTAGCAGTGGGCTGGGCGAGAGAGGTTCATGGCGGCGCAATACCTAATTGGATTAATTTGTTACCATTGACTAAATCAGGTCCTCTTGGCTTCGAGCTTAGCTTCCTGGCGCCGCATATCATAATTCTACCCGTGACGCTTTGGCTAGCCGAAATTTGCACGCGATACATTGATGAACCAAGCGTCAAATTTTCACAATGGATATATCAACGTGCGACCATATCGTCACCAAGATGACTGGAGCATCGATTGATTTGTATGTAATATATGTGACAGGTGTTTCTGGCTTTGGTATGGAGGGAATTCGGCCTTCGGAGTATTATTATGGCGTTGATGGAGTAAATAATTATGGAGGGAATCTAAATATAAATTTACGAGTGGTTAACGAGCCGGCTCAGTAATAATCTCATATTGTCTTGACATTTTGGCATTGAATCACTTTTCCAATCCCGTGAGGATCGAGTATGAAATTGAAATTGTTCAACTACAATGTGTAAGGCCTACTCTAACGTTTTTGTCTAATAATTATCAATTTTGTGAATTTTGTAGAAAACTTTTCTGTCTGCGACTCAGCTATAATCACCCCCCAAAGGTAGCTTATGTCTCGTAATAGACCATTTCACATCCATGCATCTAAGAATTCACTCGTTCGCTGCTAGAAAGAATCTATCGAATGATCAATCGAATGGTTTCTCAACATTTTCGTCAGGGTCATATGTCGAAAATTCAACGATTGCAGCGCGTGAATTGGTCCCCGCTTTATTTACCAAAAGTTTAATTAGACGATGCACAGATGCACGCCATTTGAACTAAGAATAGAACTCTCGCTTGAAGACCTGACCAATTTTACTTTCTGCCTGTACTTGGTGCGACATGTTCGTCACAAGCGGAAACTCCCCTGATATGCACACCGTGCAAGGCCATGCACAGTCATGCGCATTTGTCTTACTGTCCGGCACGGCGCACGAGGGCTAGGCGATATGTCAGCTCTCCGCGTCAGGCCCCGACCGGGGAGGCCGCTTGCAAACATGTAACTGCGCATAGAGGCTCGGCACTTTGCCACGCCGGTGCACCGGTGCGCCGGCGCCCTAGGATGCTCCCCGAGACCGCGGTGTGGATCTCCGAACGCATGCCTTTGTGATCACGACTCGCACACGGATCTGCGTCGGGGGCGTTCGGAGCGACGTATGGGTAGCGGCGGCAGGGATCTGAACGCAGGACTCTTGACACGACTCAGGACCGCGGCGCGGGCGTCCGCTATGGTATCGTCTGCATCAGCATGTCATCTCGTGGTCGTCAGGAAGCGCCTGACTCACCATGTGCTTGCACACGACGTCGGTTCATACATTAACGGGCGGTATCCCGTCGGGCCTTTGAAATCAGTCTATACCGCCAAGGCGTTCGCAGCAGTAAGATGCGGGTTCACTAACTCCCTCACCTTGCTCATGCCGTTCGTGAAACCGGAGTGCTCTAGTTCGAATCTAGTCAGACGCTCACGCCACGTTTTCCCCCGATGGTACCGGATTCGGAGAACGACAACGACATTCCTCGATAATCCACGCGATTTCTGGTGCATCCCTCTCGTAGAAATTCTTCGTGAATGGCCGACGGCTGTCGAAAGCTGGCCCGACCTCGAGGAGTATCTGCGAATACTGTCCAAGTATTCCATCCGACCGTCAAACTGAGTCGCTCTACAAAAATGCAATCACTCATTCGTGTCATGGCCTTCAGGCTGTAGACACCAATTTCTATCCAGAAGACTCACTATGAAAAAATCATGCTCAGACTGACCAGATAGAAAATAATGATTCGGTTCGAGGCGCAGTTAGATGAAAGAGCATTTATGCTAAGGCACCAGAACATCCACCACCTTTGTAGAGTATTACTTTCACTTTACATCTATGTAACATCATTAAAAGCGCTTCAATATCAACAACTGAGGGTACCAGTCAAATAAATATACCGCTAATTTGTATTCTGATATTCATAAAATCCTGCGTACAGCTGCTATTGTGTACAACCTTTCTCAATCAACTGTCTCCAACCGTATCAATGGGACAAGTAATTCTCGCAAATCTCATATTTATTGCCAAAGGTTATCACTGGATCAAGAAAATCATCTCTGTGACTAGATTCTCGAGAAAGATTCACGTGGCTGTCCCCTAATACATGTGAGAGTTCGAGAGATGGCCTTAACATTTTTGAAGTCTCAGGGAGATCGAAATCCCTGAGGTGCAGGCTGGCTGGAAATATTTTTAGATCAAAATAAACGTGTAAAAAAAGTCATGGGCAGAAAATTGATGTTGCACGCGTGCGAACGTAACATCCGCACCGAAGATAGTCACAACATTGACGAAACAGGAGTTGCCCTCAGTGTTTGTAGTGAATCTAAAGTCGTTGCAGATTCTCAGAAAAAGAAAACAAATGGGCTTTGAGCTTTGGTCATAGAGACCATCTCTCTGCTGGGGGCAAGAAACTTCGTTGTGCGATAATATTTAGGGGTAGAAACCTTCAAACAATCTGGCTAACGCCAAATAACGTACTCTTTTGACTGGCCTAAAGCGGATATTTATATCTGACAAGAAGCTGGATCGTGGGAGAGCCCGCATGTTGACATGTTGTTAACATGGTGACATGCGACGGCCACAGCAGTCATGTTTCAATTGACTTGATGTGGCTTTCTAAAACTAATTATATTTGTCTATTATTTCTTCCTCCACATGTTACTTACTTCTTACTGCCCCTGGATCCGACAAACTACATTCTCGGCTATCAAGTCTAGGTATCGAAATTCGTTTTACGAGCTTTCTGCCCTCAATAATGTCGCACCAGTAAAAAAAGAGCAAGCCATACCACCCAAAAGTCGTACTACATGTACAGGCTTCATAGATATCGATCACAGAGAAATGTCAATACACCCCTCCTTCTCGTGGGACTGCGCCAGTATGTGATCAAAATCCATTATTTAAAACTCCCACACGATCCCATGATACTTTGAAGGCTCACTAGTTTCTTAAACGCATCCAGAATCTCTCAAAGTCAGCTGATACAATCATAGAAAAAGGTGAGCCAAAGCGCTCGGGATGATCCATAGTAAGCTGGCCGCGGCGGGAGTTGAAAGCTGTCAGGTGCCTTGGAGTTGATGTCTCGGAGTTGGTCACTAAGGTTTAAGCTATGTTTTTTTGACCTTGCTCAATATTTCCTTTTAATGTGTACAAGAGCTTGCTTTGGACACTTTTGATTCTTCACGCGACCAACAACTTGTCCACATTCAATAAAATCAAGTCAACCATCGAAGGAGAGGAAGCGGAGCGAGCTACAGCAGCCACAAAGCTAACAATTAAGAAACAAAAATTAATTGAGGTAACAGAGATGAACGTTTCATTTGAGTCTTTTTTAATAGAATTTCAGTTTTAGATGCGTTGTGGTTAAATAATCAAGAATTCGTACATATCATTTCACAACGCAAGAAAGGGCAATGCTCTAACAACTGGACAGAAATTCTTTCTGTCAAAAAATTTGATATTTTCGGGTAGGGTATTAAAAATTAATTTAAAAATTTTAGTATTGAGGGACTTTTATGCTCTTTTTCCCACCTTCGAAGCTCCAAAAGGGTCATTGACAGAATCATGTCGAAAGTCTGATACCGATAAAAACCATAATAACGCCATAACACCACAACATTTTCTACCCATGAACGAGATGTGCCTGCTTACGCTCTGAGAACAGCCCAGTATCCGAAGATGAAGATTAAAATCAAATACGTGAGATGCTAATAACGTCAGTTGTTAGCTTCTGGGGATCTAAATTAGAAGCCAAAGCCTAGTATTAGTCAAAGCACTAATTTCAACAGCCTGACGCTAAATCTGAGCATTCGGATGTCAATAAGGATGCTTGTGGAGGAACTATTGAAGATGGACTAGCTGACTATTTTTAAATTTTAGCAAAATTCACGTTTGTAGCATTAACTTACATATTTGCCGATAATTTTTTTTAGTGCACCGCAAAGATCATTCCAATGAAATACTTTGACGTCTTTTTCAATATTTCTCGGCTTAGGGGCTGGATATGCCATGATGATTTTGAAAAACTCTTCACTTTCTAGTTTGGTCTTAGAGACAGTTAGAGGTCGAAACCCTTCGAGATTTCTCCTTATTCTATTTTTTTCTTCGACAGTAAACTGGGCGGCTACTAATTTTTGCAAAAGAAAAATGGTATCCACACTAGTAACAAAACATTCTTGTTTTTCTTCCCAATAAATACAGCTGATACACATACTATCTTTAGGCTGATCATCACCTCGTACTGAGCGGAAGTTTGCCGTGATAGTGCTTCCTGATTGAGATCGCTCAAAGAGAACAATACGTCTGCGTGAGTCGATTTCATCTCGAGTCCAATTGCGCGCCATGGAACTC
>JAATOF010001957.1:0-10728 GCA_013170925.1 Podosphaera leucotricha | reverse complement strand
TAAATTAATGTTTACAGACATTAAATTACTGTTTATATACAATAAACTAATGTTTACAAACAATAAATTACTGTTTACATACATTAAATTATTGTTTATATACAAAAAATAATTGTTTTAAAACATTGTTTTATTGTATGATGGGACACATTTATTTAATGTTTTAAAACAGAAAAAAGCCACCCAAAGGGGTCGTGGTGTTATGAGCTCGTTCAACTTTCCCACGGAGTTGTGCGCCTCGACAGGAGCCTCGGTAGCATCAATCTTGCTTTCAGAGCAGTTCTTCCTGAAGCTTGCAGAAAAAAAATTCTTGCCAGCATCGTGTGCAAAAGTTTTTTTCTGGTGGTCCAACATCTCTGTATAGCATTCCACATTTCTTCCGCACTCTCTCTATCGGCGCCATTAAGCCATTCCATTCAGCCGCAGAAAAAGAAGTAGCATCGTCAACAACATGTACAGCCGGTCCATCTTCGAGCCAGACTATATAGATGGTATGATTAAATTCATTATCTTTTCGAAGAGAAAATTTGTAGTGGAGAGGTTTATTGCCATTCAACTGTCAATCTCGGCAAAACTTTGTGAGGCCTTCGATCAACTTAATATTAGTTTCGTGACCGGTAAGTCTTAGTATTTTCCAAAGTCTAGTGGTAGAGGGATGTCCAAATCTACGATGGATGGTGCGAAGTTGTTGTGCTGTGAAATAGCAAGTTTGTGGCTCGTTGTCTGTATAAACAAATATAGATTGGATATGGCTTAGGGTCATCCAGATATGGCCGTATTTTCGTATAAGGTGGACTACCGCTTTGCTATTTTTCATTATCGTATTTTTAAGCGTGTTAACAGTATAGTTTAATCGGTCCATATCTTTGAGGCTGAGCAAAAACGGAATATTACATGGAACAACGTGGAAATCGATGTTACCAATTGGTGTGTCCACAGTAACAGCACCAATTGGTGCAAACATTCCTTTTCCAATTCTTGTTATTTTTGCAACGCCGGCCTTAGACCTGTTGTTTTGCAAGCTCTCACGCAAGCGTTGGAGTGCTCTTACTTGACCAATCCCAGCTGTTGAATGTCCCGTAGCCCCTGTATCAACTAGTAGACCGTGGAAACATTTTTCGTCATACCTTTTTTCTTTCTTTTCTAACGTATATGTATCATTGAGTTTGTGAACATGTTCTATAGAAGGATCAAAAGATTCTAAATTCTGTGATTCTTCTTTTTCACCACAGCCTGTATTCATTTGAGAAATTCTGGGAGCTACGAAGAGATGTTCTGTTAGTTCATTAAAATAAGTGATAATGCTTCACCGCCTATTTCTTCTGACACCAGTGTATCCTGGGTCATCATAGTCTAGTAAATCATCGTCAGTAATTTGAACATCTCCGAACTTAGCTTCGCATTCGGCCATCATAGTATCAAACTCATCTTCTTCCGCCGAACCTTCAAACTTAACTATAAACTGCCGTATTTTAGCATCATTCTTGCCTGGAAATTATGCTTGATGCGATCATATGCTCTCTACCGTTCGTCAAGAGCATGGTTAGTCGACCAACAATTAATTCTTGGCAAACGAGACAGCGTTTGGCCCATTTGACAGGCATTTAAGTTATTTCCATGGCTTTGACAGAGATTTCTGTAGCACCTCTATCCTAGAATTTTCTACTTTTGTGATAATTTCCGACTATTTTGTAGTGCCAGTCTGCCATATGTATTGAGTCATGAGTTGGTATTCTTTGTATAAAGTTTCTGGTGGAACTTGTGAACTCAGCAAAATCTCCCTGATGGTTTGGTAGTCCCTTTGTACACGCCAGGTTTCAGCATTGAGCCATTCAAAAGTCTCCGAGAACGTCCGTTCGGGGTGCTGTCGCAGCAAAAGAGGTAGGTCCATTCCGTTCCAGATATTTTCGCGGCTGATACGCCAGGGTTCCGTTTCGTAGTGATTTTTCATCAGTTTACAACGCTCCTCAAAAGTCATATCAGGTTTATTGAGAGTGCCAGTGCCGTCTAAATAGACACCCCTAGCTGGTAGGACAAACATGTTTGTGAGAGCACTCGCATAATGTCTCGGTTCGACATAGGCATTCTGACAATTGTCGAGAAAGGTCATCAGCTTTTACTCATCAGCTTGTAGTCAAAACTATCTGTACCATCCCTGTATTTGTCTGTCTCTTTGTAAAGCGTGATGAGAGACTCTAGTTGTCTATTCTTTGGCTGGGGCCAATCTTCCCATGGAAATGATTTCCTAGCAACGGGCTTAGTGATTGTTCGTCAGAATTAATATCTTTAAAAATCTTGTCTTGTTCAAGATTTTGATTTTTCTCATTTTTATTGTCTTTGTTGTCCTCCGTCTTGATCTTCTCTTCTTTCCTTTCAATTATCTCCCCTCGCTCTGGTTTGGGTCCACGAAAGTCAGGGTCACGTGGGTTAAATGAACTGTTGATATTAAAACGCATGCCAGCATTGGGATTAGTCCAAGATTCGAATTCCTCTGGCGTCCAATCGTGGTAAGTTTCAAGTAGTAGCGGTTAAACAAGTTGGTCCGCGAGATTTCCTTTACCTTTGGCATGGACTCTGATCATATACACTCCATTTTCAATCAGATATTCTCTGAGCGTTGATTTCGTCGTACTATCTACTCGGGTAAAAATAGCTTCAGTCCATTCCGAGAAACAGCTCGTATATAGTTCCCAAAGTTCCCAATCACAAAAGTTTTGCTTACGCCAAGTATCTATCAGATCATAAATGTATTGAGCGAGGACGGCAGGGTTGGCGGAAGATGGATCTTAAATTATTTGAGGCGGTAGTACAGTCATATTGTCGTCGATTTCAAGAATATTGCCCGGTAGTAAAATCAAGAAAAAGAGCTGGTTGTTGCGTGAATGACGTTTGAAAATTTCCTTGGATTAGGACGTATCTGATCCAATTCTGATTTCTAGGCTTGACACGTAGTCAGGGTTGACTTGCGTTCCTTCGTTATATACTTTGCGAACCTGTGAACTAAATATACGGATTCACTTATCAGTGTCGGTATATCTACGGTGATGTGCTAGCACAGTAATAAATAAAACTTATATTTTTCTCTCAAACTCCCCCATCATCTTTCTGATATCTAAACTATGCAACAAATGACCAGCCTTATGTCATCAAGTCACCTGATCAAAATAACTTTTCGCTACTAGTACAGCATGTGATTGTCTCCAAGTCAGATATGATTCCGACATTTTTCCTCTGAGAATCAAATCTTAGTAAAACCAGATTCTGTTATCTTACACCGGTTGATGATGATACGATGATGGGGGTGTATAGAGGCTATGGGGTAAAGCTGTCAAAAGAGCAGCACATTTATGCCAAAATGTATATATCCTGAAGTATCAGGCCTATCAATACGTGTTGGTTTATCGACTTTAATTTATGATCCTTCGCGACATGTAATAAGTATTATTTTCAATCCAGGATTGAATTGGATTGGCTTGGCTTGGCTTGGCTTGGGGTATCACTCAAACCTTATGATATAATGAAGGGGAAGAAGGCAAGTCTGTTACCCTTTCCCTCCTCATCTCTATCCCTTCGCAAGATGGCCAATTCATCCAACTCTCTTTGCCCAGAATAGCTTCAGAATGATAAATTTTATCTCACTCTTAACTATCTCTACGATTCTCGGGTTCTTCGTTATTACTACTCTATCCAAACCCCCAGAGACAAAGGGCTCCTCTAACCTTAACGTGCATCGCCAACAAGTCAACTGTGAAGGTAGAATTTATGGACCATCCGATTTTAGAAATGCAGCGTTAAATTTTATGTGGTTACTCAATAATCGCCAAATTGCGCCAGCTACAATAAGACAAAATTATTATGACCTAAACCGACATGAGAACTACTACTATACGCCAATAATAAACGACAGCGAATTTCCGAGAATCATTAGTATGTCACGATAATAATCGTTATTTCTAATATATAGAGCTCTGCGAAGTGCTAATGTAACTCTGGAGATCACAATGATAGAGACTTTGCCATAATTTCCGATTCATATTTTGACATAGTGGACGTCGTGGTGCTTCCCGAGAACGGTGTCTATGTATCATGTTTCCGTGAGCCGGTAAATCTCGAAGTCTTCCTTCGAGGTTGGACTAAGAGCGAAAAATAAACGGTATTTAAGACTCCTTGATCGGCCTACCACGATCCGAGACAACCAGGATGCGAGACACGCGAACAATTAATTTGAAGTTCACGAATTTTTATTTTACACCAAAACGATTATATTTTAAATTCAAAAAGACATTCCTCACAATAAAAAGCCTAATCTTGATCTACATTTATTTCAGCCCTTCTGGACTTTCTCTCTTCTCGCCGTGATCTGCTTTCTGCTTCGTTAGCCGATGCTACCTATGCCTCATCCTGAGCCTTTTAAATCGCTTCAACGTTCGAAAATTCAGTATTTGGATTTATAGATTCCCTCTTAGTCCTCTTAGAAGCCGATAAGCGCTCAATTTCGAGTACCTGGGCTTCGTTGATGGTCGTTATCTTAGCAAGTTGTGCATTGAGCTTCCCAATTTATTTTGTAACCTTGCGCAAGGACAAAGTTGTACCTCGTGTGAGTTCATTATTGTCTCTGAAGACTTGAAAGCTTGCATGAAAATCAGTATGCTTCCGAGGGGTGAATCTCATCAATTTTACGTTTATTTGACGGTGGTCCGGGAGTTTTTGGGCGTTGTTCAGCTATGGGTAGGGTAAAGTGGTTGTGCGGACCTTTTTGACGATTGAAAGGGGATAAGTCTGCTGCGCGCCATCCAGCTTTGATCTGATGTTCGGTCAGATATACACTTCGTGCATCATTATAACAATTAATAAATCTTTGCTTTTTGATGGGTGCAGAATTGTGGATTGTGGAGAGCCCTTTGATCAGCTGACGATAACGAGCTTTTAGAGGTGAAAAGCACAACAAATCTAGCGGTTGAAGTATATGCGACGTATGAGGAGGCATATAGAATAGATGGACTTTATTCCTGTAGCATTCCTATTGAGAATCCACGTCTGTGTGACTTCCGTGGCCGTCAAATAGCAGGGTGCGCCGGCAAGTCTCACTTTGGGGCTAAGTTTCTGGCAAGAAAATTGTTCTCATCCATTTCATGGCGATTCGATTGGCCGTCCGTCCATTTTGTGATGATGTGTATATCCAATCCGGCGCATCCTCCTCAAACCAAGTACTTTGCGGTGCCGTCTATTTGAAAATTACGAGAGGTCGAGTTTTCCGGCCTTCAACGCTGATTGTCTCCATGATTGAAACCCATTCGCGAGCTTCTAGGGCTCCACGATAGATAGAACTGGCTTCAAGGCCGCATTTTCCCCACATCTATACAAGTGTTGTCAGAATTAAATCCTTGAAGAGCTCCAATGACTCTGCTAATCATTTATTGGATCCACTAATGCCTGGGGCAAATACCATTTTCATCAGTCTCCCACATATCATCTGACTCGATTGAATGTTAATCAGTGACGGCTTTAAACTGGTGAAACCATTTCAGGATCCCCTCTTCTATCACAGAATTGGCTCTTCCTCTGTTTAGCCTTATTCCAATTTCTGATTTGATATTAGAATCTCGATTTATGAATCTGGGCATTCAATTTTTTCGAGGTAGAGTATTAGTGGAATTTCAGCTCCGAATTACAGAAGCCATAGATTTAACGACAGCGAATGGGGTGCCATCTGCTCCAGATATATTAACTCCTTTGACTAATAAATCCTTTCGCCCATTACTTGAAATTTATCGAAATTCCGTACTTAATATGTGAGAAGGTCTACTGCAATACCTTTTCTTAAGAGTTGTCCTCGACACATCCTCCGCCCTTGCAGCTCCGCTAAAAGTATGATTTTTCGGGCTTCCAATGCAAGTTGAATTCGGACCTGTGGAGAAGTCATCGTGGCAAATATGATGATGATGATTCGATATTTCATCTGAGACTCTAGTTGCGTGCCCTTGGGCACGCGACAGTTTGATCTCACATGAGCCAAAGGACGCTTATGCCTGAACTCTAGTTTTGCTGACTTTCTAAATCCTAACTGAATACATGGCTGTGCAGCGTCACATGAAACTACTCAATTAGAAGTGGTACTGCATAGTGCAAATTTGATTTCTGGGACTTCCCCAAGCTCATTACTGGTGATTAGTCAGTCCATTTCACCCGCTCCATCTCTCTCTTCGTTGCAAACATGAAGGGGTAGTCACAGAGGATTAATCGCTGTGATCTTACGTGAGGGGAGGGTGCCGGAATGTAGACTTGAGTTATGTGTGTGCTATAAACTACCATTAGTAGAGGAGGTACATGTGTGTATTTCAAATATGACCTACATTTGTCTGCTTGTAAATAACCAATTGAAAAGGAGTCGGGGAAGTAAGGACTGAATTGCGATGAAGCTGTGGTGAACCAAGAATAATCTAAAGATACAGGAGTGTTGTTAAGCAGTACTGTTATATGATCCTAAGCTAGGTATTATACAGTGTCAATGTTAGAGCTATTGCGAAATCTGTGATCGGCCTAGGAGTAGATTTATAAGGAGACTGGTCATTATATCAATTGACAATTCAACGTGAAATTACTCCCTTGGCTCATCATAATTGTGATTGAACCTTTAAGTTATCTTGCCTATGCTTAGTCAGAAAAATGAGACTCATAGTTACAGTAGTGTTATTTCGTCTCAGACAACCCATACCATGAAATTAATACGTCTTTTGTCGTAATACTTGTTGTAAAAATGCCTATTTCAGGATTCATAATCGCTTGTTTGAGAACAAAGAGATCCCCAGGTATCAAGTTCGTATTCTAATCTTGAAGCCTTTGGTTCTAACTTTGACTTCAACTTCTCATCTTCGTATATTGTTTTATGCAAATACCTTTGATGGTGCCATCCTGGATCATTGCATGGCCCTATTTTTGCTGGATTTCTTTATTGTCAAACAATATAATCTTCGCGAGTGTTGGCCAATCCTGTGGAGATATTTTGTGACACTTGCTACATATTTTGCACCATTACTGGATCATCCAAACAGTCGTTTCTCATTTATCATTATTCCGGTATCTTGTAATGGAGGGTCCTCTCATAACGCTGACTTATCCAGCTCTCGTTACACGCGGGTATCAGTTCTTCGAGCAGTTTTCCTGATCTGAAGTCCGGTTTGAAATCAAACTGGGATAATACCTAAATATTTCAAGGTTTTATGATCGGTCAGGATTAAAGAAAGACCATTACTCCGGTAGCTTGCTTTTCCAGTTATTTAATTGTAGATATCTGATGACTGCCGGAACTCCCCTCTATTGGTGAAATTTTATGTAAATCATTTGCTTTGAGCTGAACCTCAAGTGCCCTTTCCGGTGCCATAACTTTGTATATTTTGATTCAAGGGTCTGGGATTGGTAGCAATCCACAACATCATGGTTAGCGAAGAAAAAATAGATGTACGTATACAAACGTATAAGCCACTCGAGCGTGGTTGCCATACGTTGACCGTACTAGAGTGAAATTTTACCGAGAAAGGTTAACGTAATGATTTCCTTAACGAGAGAACGTAGCTAGAGAGAATATTATCCCTCTGCCAGCGGTTTCCGCTGTTGAGCATGCTAAAAAGGGTCTCGCTCTTGTTTATATTAATAATTGATAGGCGTCAGATTAGTAACTAGTGGTTTTATACATTACTTATGCGTTTGTGATTCTTGTCTCGATTTTCAACTCCTTTAAATTACATTAATGGAACCAAGTAACAATACCTGTTTCCGTTGGCAAGTAAATGTACATATACATGTATATCTCGCAAATTAAACAAGACCTCAATGCTTCACATATCTACAAAATTAGCTAAATTTATTTACACAGCACTTTTATTTATACATTTAAGAGCAAATGCAAGGACAAATTAATAATTGAAAAATGGCTGTAAGATGGTGAGAGCTGGTAAGCGATGACAAGTATCCAAATAGACATTACAGTACTTTTTATATTCTATTCGCTCCTATTTCATAAAAATCATAATGTGACAGACGTAAAAAATTGTCGGGAGATGTAAAATTTAGAGCACGACCCTTGAACGCCCTAAAAGACAATTGTTCGGTTGTCTATGCGCTTTGTCTTCGGTACCACTGTACCATCCTCCGTGAATCAGTTGATTTTCTGTATATTTCCAGTGGTCTATCTTGGAGGCAGACTTCAAGTCAAGGTCACCGATTCGCGCTTCAATTTCTTCAGAATTTCGTGATATGCGGGCAAAAACTGTGCAATCCCTCAGAGTCATTGCAAGTAATAAATTTTCGTCAGAGGGATCAGCATTTAAGACTCCGGTTTGATCTAATTGTATCTGCAGCTCCCGAAGCCGACGTAACTGTGCAAAATTTTGAATCCATAGTGCCAGCCGTCGCTGACACTCTTCATCCACATTCGGGGAGAGGAGATTACGAGCTAGTTCCATGATTGTATCTTGATCATCTGAGAATAAGTCCAAGGGGCAGAAAGTTTTGGTGTGTATATCCAAGACACCAAATTCGGCGAAGACGCGAGCATTTTGCGCACACTGACGACAGCGGACAGCATTTGGTGGTGCACATAGAGATTGAACCAGCCATTTTGGTTTAAACTCCACTAAAGTATTGAGGCCTTTGACAGGTGTCATATTGGTAACTAATAATCCAAAATCTTCGTCGGCGAGGTAAACTCCGTGTCGATTCTTGGGACGAAGTTCATTTTGAGGATGTTCCCAGTCTAGAAGTTCTTGGTTCAGGCGATGGATAATCCCGGACGGCTTCACAGAAACCAAACATTGCTGCACAATTTCGTTGGAATTAAAAAGAGGGGCAATCAGGTTGGTCCAGTGTGATTGAGAAACGCCCACTGGATTGGAAGTTGGCAAATCCTTTCGTAAACGGAGTAAATTTTCTGAAAGTCATTATTAATGACGGATCGAAGTGCAGGATAGAAAGACGTACTTTCATACACGGAATGATTTTTGTTACTGTCAAATTCAGCAGGGCCGAGTTCGCTTGAGTACGTTCCGATGAATGGGACAATTGAGATCTTATAGACGATGTTGGCTGCTCCCTCACTCAAGTATTCTAACTGGACATTGGCCGGGAGGATCAGAGGATCTGTCATTGCAAATGACTGGCCCTGATGATAAGGAAGAGCTGCGAGACTTAATATACTGAGGGAATATATAATCACGTGATGGTGATATTTTGGAGACTTGATCTATTTTAAAAGTTTGGCACCGACCCATAATAATTAGCTCGAATAAATAATAAAATCTCCTATGTCTCGGGGAGTTGATACACAGTCAACGGACTAAATAAGTTCAAAACAAATCGAAATACGATGGAAATGTAAAAAAGTAAAATAAATATATCCAGTTTTATCGTGTAAGTATGTTGTAATTATTAGTTGTTTGAAAATCGCCGCTAATTACCTGCGCTCCCTAAACTTGAAATTGCGTTCATCTCATAATGAGAATACGTGAGACATGAGAACAATTCTCAATCGTCGCCCTCCATTTCTCTCGTAGGAGCTGTCAGACCAGTCAGTCCATGTTGATATCGCATTTCATGTCGGACGATCACGTATCAGTACGTCGCTCCTATCTGACGATCAACAGAGATGAACACCGTCAAAACTTCAAGTCACGGAAGTTTTGCTCCATCCATGGACTCGCGTCGTGCGCCTATCTATCTAAATTAAGGATAGGCCAATCCGGATACCTACTCTACATCTCAGCCACAGCCCGACCTATTGCAGTATCTAATTACCCAACGAGGAAATAATAGATCGACAAAAGTGACGACAATTGCTCGAGTTCTCACCCATCTATGGCTTGATACTTCTGGCCTAGAAATGAGATGAATTAACCCCACATTGATCCGGTTCAAATCTCCGCGCCATCGCCATCTACAGGAAACCAACCCCATTTACTAACCATACGGGCCATGGGAATTGGTCGTTACAATTTATCGCTACAGTGTCAAATAATGAGAAAGCAAAGACAAAACTTCGATCGAGTTAAAGTTTACAACATACATAAGATGTGTAAGTTTTGTACGTAAATAACCGATATTTTTACTAATGATGTGCGGACATTGGATATTGGATGCTCAGATTTGGTGGGCACGAATTTAATTATCCTAATTTAGGCATATGATTGGGAGCGTTTATAACGATGCTTCCTTATCACACTTAAGTCGAAGTACCTATCCTATCATCCGTCCTACATGTACCCTATGTCGGCTAACGTGCATTAGTTTCTGCAACTAGCCTAATTTGCTCAATGCTCTCCACAGTTCAAATATATTTTTGAGTATACCGGGTGTATTCTTATACTGTGCCGCAGGGATTAAGAACGTCAGAGTGGAAAAGCAGGGCTTAAGTTCGCTTCAGGGATTTAGCAAGGATATATCCTGGCTAGTGCATAAGCTAGTTGAAGTCAGCCTTTCTTGCCTGAGGCAACGTATTGAACAATCCAACTGACCTCTCAACTTTCATCTATCATCGTCATCACCTTCATATCTGATTCATCATCGTCATCGTTATCGTCATCAGTTTGAACCCTTACATTCTCACAAGATTTACCTTTAAGTTTATAAAACCAGTCTATTTGATTCCTTCCAAAATGGACCGATCCCCTACCTGCAGCCCATCAGTATGGTAAACGTTTGACGCGAGATCAATGCCTTCAGGTGAGTTGAAGACTG
>JAATOF010001941.1:0-14196 GCA_013170925.1 Podosphaera leucotricha | reverse complement strand
GGCTTCATGTTCGGCCAGTACAAGCGCATGACCAATCGCTACGAGTCCGGCGTTCTCACCGGTAAGGGCCTGACCTGGGGCGGCTCGCGCGTGCGCACCGAAGCCACGGGATACGGCGCCGTCTATTTCGTCGAATGCATGCTGCGCACGCGCGGCCAGAGCTTCGACGGCAAGCGCGTCACGGTTTCCGGCTCCGGCAATGTTGCGATCTATACGATGCAGAAGGTGGCGTCCCTCGGCGGACGGGTGATCGCCTGCTCTGACTCGGACGGCTACGTCGTCGAGGAAGGCGGCATCGATCTCGAAACGCTGAAAGAGGTGAAGGAGCGCCGGCGCGGCCGCATCTCGGACTACGCCAAGCTACGTGGCCCCGGTGCGGTGTTCGTTCCCGGCGGAAGCGTCTGGTCCGTGCCGACCGACATCGCCATGCCGTCCGCAACTCAGAACGAGTTGACTGGTCAGGACGCGCGAACCCTCGTGAGTAACGGCGTTATCGCTGTGGGAGAAGGCGCGAACATGCCGTCCACGCCCGACGCCGTCCGCGTGTTCCTGGATGCAAAGGTTCTGTTCGGACCGGGCAAGGCTGCCAATGCAGGCGGCGTCGCAACGAGCGCGCTCGAGATGCAGCAGAACGCGTCCCGCGATTCATGGAGCTTCGAGGTCACCGAGAAGCGGCTCTCGGAAATCATGCACGGCATCCACGCGCGCTGCGCTGAGACGGCGGAAGAGTATGGCGCGCCTGGGAACTACGTTCTCGGTGCGAACGTCTCGGGCTTCATCCGCGTGGCCGAAGCCGTTCGCGCGCTCGGCGTCATCTGAGAAAAGATAATGGCGCGGCCATCGAGCCGCGTCATTTAAAAGGTCAGGCAGGAGGAGGGGCGCGATGCTTCTTCTTCTGCGCGTACTTCGACGCCGGCTTTTGTCCAGGCTTCGCCTTTGAAGCGTCCGAGCGATGGCCGGCACCCTTGAAGTGGTTTGGCTTGTCGCCGTTGCCGCGATGAGGACGGTCCCCGCCGCGTGTTTCGCTGCGATCGCGCCACGGCTTCTTCGGGCGCGGTCCTGCATGAGACTTGAACGACGAAGGTTCGTCCTTGTCTCTATCCCTGTGCCTCTTCTTGTCGGGTGCTGCGTCGGCCGGCTTCTCGGCATTGCGCGAGAAGGGCGCGTCGGCGCGGGAAAAACGCGCTTCGTTCGGCTTGATCGAACGCGACGCTTCCGCAAACTTGTCTGCAACGTCCGCTGCAACCTCGAAGCGCGAGTCCTGGTCGAAGATCTTGATCGAGCCGACTTCCGATCGCGTGACATTGCCCGCGCGGCAGATGAGCGGCAGCAGCCAGCGCGGTTCTGCGTTGCGCTCGCGGCCGATATCGACGCGGAACCAAACCATCGGACGATTTGGGTCGCGCGGTGCTCGCGGACCGCGATCCTCGCGCGGTGCTGCATCATCGTGCCGGCCTTCGCGGCGCGGCCGGTCGGCGCCGCGCGCTGAGCGTTCGCGAGGAGCGAGCGACCGGTGATTGTCGCGCCGTGCCGGCGGCCCCGTATCCTCTGCAAGATCTTCCGGCGCCGGCAGGCGGGCAAGGTGCATGCGAACGAGTGCGAGTGCGATTTCATCGGCAGAGCGGTTGGTTTTCAGATCGCCGACGAGCGCGGTCTCTTCTTCGGTCGCTGCTTCGCTGAACACCGGGTCGGCGAGGAAGCGTTCCTGGTCGCGCGCGCGGATCTCTTCGGCGGTCGGTGCTGCAACCCACGAAACCTTGAGCTTGGCGGTCTGAAGCAGCCCCTCTGCCTTGCGGCGCCGATTGAACGGCACGATGATCATGCAGAGGCCCTTGTTTCCGGCTCTGCCCGTGCGTCCCGATCGGTGAAGCAGCGTTTCCGCGTCATGCGGAAGATCGGCATGAATGACGAGCGAGAGATCGGGCAGATCGAGCCCGCGCGCCGCCACGTCAGTCGCCACGAGAACCCGAGCGCGGCTGTCGCGGAGCGCCTGCAGCGCATGGCTCCGCTCATTTTGCGTCAGCTCGCCCGAGAGAGCGACAGCCGAGAAACCGCGCTCTACAAGGCGTGCGTGCAACCGCTTCACGGATTCACGCGTCGTGCAGAACACGATGGTCGCCCGCGCTTCGTGAAGACGCAGGATGTTGACGACAGCGTTCTCGATGTCGAATGGCGCGACGCGAATGGCGCGATATTCGATGTCGGCGTGCTGCTCGTTGCGCCGCAAGGTCTCGATACGCGCGGCGTCGCGCTGATAGCGCTTGGCAAGTGCCTCGATCTCGCGCGGCATGGTTGCCGAGAAGAGCAGTGTCTGGCGCGCCTCCGGGGTCGCATCCAGGATGAATTCCAGATCCTCGCGGAAGCCGAGATCCAGCATCTCGTCGGCTTCGTCCAGCACGACGGCCGCGAGCTTGGTGAGGTCGAGCCGGTGCCGCTCGAGATGATCACGCAGACGCCCTGGCGTGCCGACCACGATATGGGCGCCAAAGCCGAGCTGGCGCGCTTCTGCGCGTGCATCGGTGCCGCCGACGCATGTCACCACGCGCGCGCCGGTGTCGGCGTAGAGCCAGTCGAGCTCGCGCTGAACCTGCATCGCGAGTTCCCGCGTCGGCGCGATGACCAGCGCCAGCGGTTGGGCCGCCTGCGGCAGGCGCTCGGCGTCTCCGAGTAGCGTAGGGGCGATGGCAAGCCCAAAGGCGACCGTCTTCCCGGAGCCGGTTTGGGCGGAAACGAGCAGGTCTCGCCCGGCCTTGTCGGCCTCGAG
Source organism: Podosphaera leucotricha (assembly GCA_013170925.1). NCBI lineage: Eukaryota > Fungi > Ascomycota > Leotiomycetes > Helotiales > Erysiphaceae > Podosphaera > Podosphaera leucotricha. Next base: position 11,432 of record JAATOF010001941.1, on the reverse strand, counting down.
CACGGCAAGCTGAACTGCGGTCGGCACCGTATAGCCGCGCGCGGCAAGGGTGCGCCCGAGCGCAGGGTGAACGGACGGGAAGGTCATGATTGGACAGCGCTTTTCGAATGTGGGCAGCGCGTCGGCACGGGTAGGGTGCCGGCTTCGGGTGCCAGGAATCTCAAGATTTCCGGATACCTAGCCGGTTTTCCGGCCCTCCGCTATCGGGCATATGCGCCCAGGCCGAACTTGCGCAGCCAACAAATGACCCGCCGGCCGCCCGGTGCCGGTTCGGAAACGGCCCCCCGGCGAGCGAAGCCGCTAGGCGGGCTGCGAAATGAAGCCGCCCTCGACCAGCGCCTTCAGCATGACGGCCGCGCCGCACTGCTTGGAGACCGCGTTCGGATCCCACTTATTGTCGGCAACGAACTTGCCCTTGCTGTAGTGGTTCGAGAAGCTCCAGAGGTACGGCGTGTTGATCTTGTAGAGCAGCCGGCTCCGCCACCCGTTGTAGGCTTCCCAGCGATAGAGCATGCGCGGCAGGCTCCAGTCGGCCTGCTCGTGCAGCTTGTCGTAGCGAAGCGCGTCGACCGCGCTCGAAACCCAGTCTGACGGCGGCAGCCAGGGATTGGGACGCCCGGCAGGCACCTGCTTGGTTTTCGCCTTGATGCTGTCGCCGTTGTGGAGATGCGAATTGAAGTCGAAGCTGCATTCCATGCCATGAATGATGGCGACGGCATACCAGGGCACGCACGTCTCCTCGAACACGGCTTCGTAGGATTTGCGGCGCGCGGAGTCCGTGATCTTCGAAACATACCACTGCACCGTCGAGCGGTTCTCGGACCGGATCTGGCACGTCTCGAACAGCCGCACGTAGTCTGCCGAGATGTCCTCGAACTTCGGAGCCGTGATGGCCGTCGCCTGAGGGCCTTCGGGAATGTCGCGCGGCGCACGCTCTTCGTTACGCGCCGTACGCAGAAGCTCGGATGCGCGATCGATCAGGCTGTCGACATCCGCAGACGTTACGCCCGGCGCATCGGCTGCAGACCCCGTGATCCCGTCCATGAAGTCGACGATCGCGGGCTGGATCTCGGTGAAGTCATCCGCACCTGCAGCGGGGGCCAGGCCCATACGCGGCACCGAAAGGCCGAGCCTCTGCGCTTCCTGCGAGAGGTCTGCGAGCTGCGACCACGTCCCGCGCGAGGTTTGTGCCAATGAGACCGATGTTCCGAGGCGCGCAACGAATGGCATCGCGACAGCCGCCGCAAGGCCTGCGCCGAGCTGGCGACGATCCAGTTTGATCCCTGTCATGCTCTCACCCGTCATCCTTGTCTCGTAGTCGCGATCATCGCTGTAAGTCGCGTAGTCTCGTGTCTCAGCTTGAGGGCACTTCGAGCCCGACGGCGCGTTGCGCGCCGACAACCTGCTCGCAATCCGCCGGGATCATTCCGGCAACCTGCGCGCCCGCAAGTTCGTAGCAGCTTTCGGTGAACGTGTTGGCAGCCTGCGTGAGCGTCGAACTCTGGTTGAGGCCGACCGTCATCGCTCTGTACGTAATGCGCGCGAGCTTGTAGCGCCCGATGCCGGACACCGTCACGCCATGGTGCGTGCCGCCTTCCGCAATGAGATAGGCGAACTTGTTCAGGATGCCGCTGTTGAAATGCACGCATCCGTTGTCCTGATACGCGGTCGAGCCGCACTGCTCGTCATCCGGCGTCAGCACCTCGGAGTAGTGCGCAGGCTGCCCGCGGTTTGCGAGCGAGAAACGCGCTTTCCTGTTGAACATCGAGACGCCGTTCGCGTCACGAAGGTTGGGATCGGCAAGGCTTCTGAGTGGTGCCGTGACCGAGAAGCCGGGCGAGGCTTCACCGATCAGCCAGTTCCCGCCGTCACCTCTCTGGTCGAGCTCGATCAGCGCGCCGAAGATGTCGGCCAGGGACTCGTTCACCGCGCCGGGTTCGTTGAGATAAAGCAGGTTCTTCTCGTGCGCGATAATGCCGTGCGTCATCTCGTGCGCCACGATGTCGAGCGCGTCGGCATAGCCCGGCCCGTACACCATCACGTTCTTACCCGGGCAATCGTAAGACTTCGATGTGCACCAGTAGGCGTTCTGCGTGCGCCCGTACCGGACATAAGCTTCCATCGGCGAGCCGCCCTGGCCCTGGTTGTCGTCGAAGCCGTCGCGGCCGAACGTCAGGAAGAAGTAGTCACGCACGATGCCCGCATTGCGGAACGCGGTCAGCACTTCGGGAGCGAGTTTTTCACCCCGCAGGCGCTTTTCTTCATCAATGCCAACGGTGCCGGGAAAGTTCGTCGTCTGCGCCAAGTCGAAGACACGCCGCAGCATGCCGGACGGCTGATCGCGATAGTAGTAGAAGGCCTCGCCCGTGTTCGCATCGACGAAGATGCGGAACGAGTCGATCGAGACCATGTACGCGAGACGCGTCGGCCCGGTCTTCGATTTGCCGATGAGCGCCGGATCGAACACGACGAGCGGCGGCTTTGCAATCTCCACCTTCGTCGGATCGGGTGCGAGCGGGAAGGCGCGCGAAGCGTCGGGCGCGCTTCTGAGCACGTCGGCAAGCTTGAGACGGGCCGCTGCAATGGCCTCGCCTTCCGCGATCTTCGGCGCCGTGCTGTCGAGCGCCACCGTCGAGATCGTGCCGCTGAACTTCGTCACGCCGAGCGTAGAATCGACGTTGAGCTTGGCGGTTGAACCGAACACCGGCACGCCGTCGACGCGCTGCTCCACTTCCGCGACATAGCGGTTCGGGAGATCAGGGTCCTTGCGCCGCCCAACATATTGCGGCTTGGCGCTCTTGTTCTTGGACGGGAAAAGCGACGAGAGTCCGCCCGTGCCGAAATAGGCTTCGACCGCGCGCTTCGTCTCCTCTTCAGTTTGATCTTTCCGACCGGAAGAGCCGAGCGAGGCGCCGCCTGCTGCCTGCGGCGAAAGACCGGTTACGCTGGTCGGAAGTCCGGTAGCCGGGTTGATGGTGACGCGCAGGTTGGGATGCGTCTTGCGCAAGTCCTCGATGGCTTTTTCGACTTCTGCGCGCGTAGCCTGCGCTTCCGCACTCGATCCTTGGCTGGTGCCGGCCGTTGCGACGAGCGAGGAAGGACCTTTGTCGCCTGTCGCGGCTGATGAACCGGCAGCAACGGCAGGTCCCGCCGCAACGGTCAGGTTGGGATCAGTGCCACGGCAGCTCTTGATTGGTGGAGACGCGGTCGCGACGGGTACGACATCCGCCGGAGGCTCGAAGCCGGAGCTGGCGAGCGCGACATCGAACGACGTGTTCGGATCGGACCAGAGCAGCTTGAGCGTACCGAGATCCAGCCGTGCGTTGCCTTTGAACGGGCGCGCGTCGTCGGGCGTCGTGGCGCCATGCCCGCTGCCGTTGAAATCGATCGTCGGCCAGAAACACTCGTTGTCATCGATGATGCCGTCGCCGTTCAGGTCTTCGGTGAAAGCGGCGTTGGTCGTCGCGGCACCGCGGATCGCGTCGAACTGGCGCTTGAAGGCGGCGAGGTCACTCTGCCCGACGACGCCATCGCCGTCGAGGTCGGCAAGCAGCCTCGTTTCTTCCGGTGCAACACTGGCGACGGCTTCGAGCGCGTCGATCGTCGGAGCCTGCTTGGCGCCATTCGGCGGAGGCGTTGCACTGGCGCGAAGGACCTCCGCGATCTCGGCGGGCTTCTTGTCTGGAGCGAGCTCGAACAGCAGGGCTGCGAGCGCCGCAACATGCGGCGCGGCCTGCGAGGTGCCGTTGCAGAGCCAGATCGGCTTGTCCTTGGCGAGCGTGCTCATAATGTCGACGCCGGGCGCTGCGACATCGCCGCCGACGTTGGAGAACTCTGCGCGCTGCCCGTTCCTGTCGATAGCCTCGACCACGATGATGTTCGGGGGACTCTCACCGCTCGCCGAATCCTGCGTCCCCGCCCAAGCGAAAGGCGAAGCCCATTTCGCTTCGATCGGTGTCTCGCGATCCTCGGAATCGTTGCCCGCAGCGACGACGAACAACACGTGATCCTGGACACGGCTCGCCATCAGGCGAATGAGGTTCGCCTGGTGCGCGATATGCAACGCGAGACCCGGCACATCTTCAGGGTTTTCGTCGCCCAGCAGGTTCGCGGCCACGAAATTGTAACCGAGACTGATGTTGATCACCCGGAGATTATCGGGCGTGAGCAGGTTGTCGTAGACGTAATCGAGTGTCTTCGCGAGCACGTCATCGAACAGCAGCGCCTGGACTTGCCAGCCCTCGTCGACGCCAACGTGTCCGGAATCGCCGACAATGGCGTTGTCGACGGCAATGGCGTCCATGCGCGCATCCGGCACGATGCCGTTGATGCCCGGCTGGTCGCCGCCCATGGCGCCGATGATGCCGGACACGTGCATGCCGTGATGCGTGCCGCACTGCGCCGTGTGATAGGTGAGCGGTTTGACGTGCAGCATGGATGCGAACGGCACCATGGGGCTCTGATCGAACCCGCTGTCGATAATTCCGATCTTCGGCCGCTTCTCGTCCGGGTGCAGCCTGCGATGACGGTCTATGATGTTCCACACGGCCGGCACGCGGATGGCCTTGAGCCCCCAGTTTCCATCCTCGTCGCTGCCGGCGTTCCAGCGCCAGGAGAACACGTCGCCGTCGACATTGATCGACGCGCCGATGCCCTTGCGCAGCTGCTTCGTTTCCATGGTCGAGTTGACGAACGCGCCGTCGACCACCTTTTCAGCGCGAAGCTCTTTGATGATCGGCGGTTCAAGCACGCTCTGGAGCTGCGCCTTACTGTCTCCGGCGGGTTGAGGCGCTGCACTTGGGCGTCGCCGTGCCTGTTCCACCGTCATGACGCCGAGCGGCGCAATGACCTTCGTGACGGTCAGGTCATACTTCTTGAGGAGGGCTTCAATCTCCGCGTCGCTCGCATCGGGGCTGAGCTGAATGACGAAGCTGTTCGGCTTCGCCACCGGCACTTTGCGGCCGGCTCGGTCCTGCGGTCCCTTGCTCGCGCGCTGGCGTTCGCGATCTCTATACCTGTAGCGCGGATACGTCGTGTCGGCCTGCGCGACCTGAGCGGAGAACGCGCCCTTCACTTCGGGTTCCGCAGCAGGTGCTGACTTACCGAGGACCGAAGAAACGAGCCCGTAAATCGCATCGTTCCAGGTTACATCCCCGCGCTTCTGGTTGGCCGGCGGCGTCTTGGTCTTGTTGGGATCGACGTAGATAAAGTCGTCTTTTTTGACAGCCGGTCTGGAGGGTGCGGGCGCAGGCTTTTGCGGCGCGAACTTGTCTTCGAGCGTGCGCTGAAGCTTGTCGTACTTCGACGGCGGAAGTTGTGCGTTGGCCGTCGAAGCAAGCGGAATGCTGAGTGCAATGAGCGCCGCCATGGCGAAGGCTGGCGTATGTCTCGGCATCGTTGTGGCTCCTCGTTCGATCTCAATGACGTCGTGCGGGCTTCACCAATCGGTCGCCCAGTTCCACCACGAGTTCCAATTGTTCTTGGCCGATCCCCACCATCCCTGCTGCTGCGGAGCGGGCTCCGGCGTCGGCGCGGGCTGAGGTGTGGGTGCAGGCTGCGGCTGCGGAGTCGGTGTAGGTGTCGGTTGCGGAGCCGGTTCCGGCTTCGGCGTGGGCTCCGGAACGGGCTGAGGTTCCGGCGCGGGTTCGGGCACCGGAGCAGGCTCAGGTGTCGGTGTCGGTTCTGGTTGCGGAGCGGGTGTCGGCGTGGGCTCCGGTGTCGGAGCGGGTTCCGGCGTCGGTGCAGGCTCGGGAACTGGCGCAGGTTGCGGCTCAGGCTCCGGCTGTGGCGTCGGCTCCGGAGTGGGCACAGGTGTCGGCGTCGGAGACGGCTGCGGTGTCGGAGTGGGTTCAGGTGTCGGCGGCGGCTTCGGCGCGCCGATCTCGATCCCGGCGTCGACGAGCAGGTTGCCGTTCGCATCGATGCCGGGATCGATCCCCTTGGCCTTGCGAAGTGCGGCGATCAAAGACGTGTAAGTCGGAACGTAGACCTGGAGCGTCTTGGTGCCGACCTGAATGCGCTGGCGCACCTGCAGATGCAAATGCAGGCTGGTGCCGATCTTGCCGCCCATGTAGCGGGAGACCTTGCCGAGCACCTGTCCCTGCTTGACCTTCGCACCCGTTTTCACGGTGATCGATTTCGGGTGCATGTGAAGATAGTAATAGTCGGTGCCGTCGGCGGTCTTGAGCTGCACCGTCGTGTTCGACGTGACATTGACGATCGTGCCATCCTCGGCGGCGACCGCTTCCCAGTAATTGTCCTTCCAGGACGGCGGCCGGATATCCTGGCCCTGATGGCCCGCGCCACCCGGACACAATGGCATGTCCCAACTGCGAACCTCGCAGTAGTTGTCGCGCTGCTTCATGGGATCGAAGTTGCGCGGATCGTTCTCGCTGCCGCCCGCCGCGCCCTTGCCGCCGTACCCGCCGCCGCCATAACCCCAGATCTGGGAGTTCATGTGCGGAAAGAGGCCGTCTCCGAGCTTCAGCGGGAAGATCATCTTCGGCATGTAGACGTAACGGTCTTCGCGGCCGCGGCCTGTGTCGCGCTCGAAGAGATCGCCGGGCGGATGATAGGCAAACCCGGCCTTGGCCGGATCGGTCATATCGCCGCCCGTCGAGGGCTGTTCGGGTGTTGTCGGGCCTTCGCCTGTCGTCGGGTTCTCGGGCTGCGGCGTCGGAGTGGGCGTTCCTTCCGGCGGCAACAGGGTGCATCGCGCGAGTTGAACGAGGTTTCCGCTGGTATCGCGGCCGAAGCACGAACCGTCGGGCTGGCGAACGGCGGGACGGCTCGCACCGCCGAGCCCCGCGCCGCCCGCGATGCTCTGCACGAGCGCATAGGTCGTTAAATCACGCCCGATGAGGTGAGACGCCGCGGCGCGCCCATGGTCCTGCGCGGGAACCCGGGATGGATGAGCAAGAAGAAGGCCGCCGCCGGCGAGAATAACGCACAGCGAAACATGCAGAACTTTTCCCACGCCACGTCCCCCGTATCCAGTGCAACGAAACTGTGCCTTTGGATTGCGCCGGGATAATGCCCAACGCGATTATTCCTGGCAACGAACCGGCCTTTATGCGTGCATCACCTAGGGACTAGCGTCCTCAGGCAGCAGCGACTGCAACATCTCTTTCGCTTCCGGAGTCAATTGATCCGCTGGCAGATCGGCCGCCAGCACGCGCCGGATCGCGGCTTGCACGTTGAGCGGCGGCGGCTCCGGTGAAGGCGCCAACGCCTGCGGACCGCCAAGTCCAGGTGCCGCCGAGAAAAGTCCGCCCCAATCGATGCCGACTTTCGGTTTCGCCCAGTCGCCCGAGATCTTGATGGGGATCGGGAACGCGGTCGGCGGCGGGATCGCCTTGACGCGAATTTCCTGATTGAGCTGCTTCTTCGGCACGTTGACCGTGCCCGCCGAATTGATCGTGACCTCCGAGCCGCCCATCTCGAGGCCGGGCTCGCTGCGCATGATGCCGTTCTTGATGTTGTACTGCGCCTCGAGCCGCTCGAAACCGGTGCGTGACGAGAGATCGAACGACCAGCTCTTCCACCATTCGAAGATCATGCGTCGCACGTCGAAGCCGCGCAGCGCGCCCTGACCCATCCTGAAATGCGCCTTGCCGTCGAGGGTCGAGGTCAGCTGACTCTGGTTCTGGCCGGCAGCGCTCGCCGTGATCTCGACATTCGACGTGCCGGAGAGCAAAGGCTTGCCGGTCAATTCCGTGATGATCGGCTCCGCCGCGACGTTCGTCATGTTGAGCTGCACGGCCGCGCGCGGCGGCGACGCACGGCTGTCGACGTTGACAGTCCCGACAGCTTTGCCTTCGCCGACGGAAAGCTCTTCCAATTTAGCGTTGAGCACGCCTTCGCTGATGTCAGCCTTCACGCGCCCCTGCTTGAGATCGAGCGCTCCGTAAGTGATCGCGGTTGCGTTGATGAGCATGTCGAGGTCGAAGGCCTGCAGCGCCTTGAGATTGTAAGGCTGCTCACTCCACCCCGGCACAGTGCTCGCCGCCGCCGGTGCGGCTTCAGCGGAAGCGGCCTGTGGCCCCTTTTCGAGCGTTTCGAGATCGCGCAAAAGCTGGTCCCAGCTCGGCTGGATCACCGGCTCGAACGTATCGATGGGCTCCGGCGCGAGTGAGCTGCGCGCCTTGATGCCGGTCGCGCGCCCGAGATCGATACGCTCGCTTGCCAGCGTGCCGGTCACTTTCGGGCGAACGCCCCCGAGATCGACGGAGCCGTCAAAGCGTCCGCTTGTCGTATCCACCATCACGTCGGTTTCAGTGAAATTCACCGCGCGCGTCGTGGCATGCACCTTGCCGTCGAGCGATCCCGTCAGAGGCTGACCGGACTCGGTGATGTCCGATCCGAACCAGCGAACGAGACCGACAAGCGACGGAGACGAAGCCGTTACATCGCCGTTGAACTCTGCATCCGCCGAGAAGTTGGCATTGCCGTCGATAGAAGCCCGCAGCGGCCTCGACTCCATGCTCGCCTTGAGCGTGGAACCCTCGCCAGCGATCACGCCTTCATAGCTGCCGAGCGAAATGTCGAAGGTGACGGTCTCGCCGCCAGCCGCAAGATTGCCTTTCGAGCCCAGAGATCCAGTGACAGCGTCGAGCACCTGCACGGAGTTGATGGCGGTCGCCTCGCGCTGCGCCCCTGTCTTCGCACTGTAGAAGGTCAGCGTTCCGTCTGTGATCGTGGAATCCGGCGGGTAGCTGAACGCCGCTGGCGCGATGGCTTCGGAAGCCGGAGGCGGCGCCCCCTCGGTAGGAACCGCCGCCGGAGTGGCCGGGTCGGCGGGGGCAGGTGCGGTGGTTTCGACGGGGCCGAACACCCAGTTGCGCGTCCCGTCAGGCGCTTCTTCCAGCGCGATCACGGGCTTGATGAGGTCCAGCCGGTGCATGCGGACGCGTCCCTTGAAGAGGGGAAGCAGATCCACTGTGGTCTTTACGGTCTCGCCGCGGAACATGTCGCGCGCCGGCATGCCGACGGGGTTCGAAACCGTCACCTGATCGAACTCGGCTTCGAGCTTCGGCCAAAGTTTGAGGCGCAGGTCGCCGATCGTGACCGTGCGCCCGATGGCGGCGCCGATGCTCTTCGCAAGCCGGTCCTTGATGATCCCTGTCGGCGGGAAAGCGATCAGCAGCGCAATCGAAACGACAGTGCCGATGAGAACCCAGCGAAAGATGCGCCAAGCCCTGCTGCCTGTCTTGGGTGGATCTTGTGCGGCTGCGACGGCTGAGAAATCTTGCGCCGGCGCTTGAGGCGGCGTCCCGGAATCCGTTGCCATGTGGGTCTCCACGCAAACATGTGACCGCACAAACACGCCGGGCACGCCGCAGAAAAGACCGGCCGCCTTCGTCGAGCTTGTCGCGATCCTCCCCCCACGGGAGCAGGCACTGATGCGGAATACTATTTGGAGCGCCGCCGTTCAACCCGCACCGCGCACCGGTAGCACTTGTACTGTGGTGCGTGGCCCATTGGCGACGCTGCGAGTTTGCAGGCTTGATCGCCAACTGACACGGCGGCTAAAGTGCTTCCGGAAAAGTGGGAACCGGTTTTCCGATAAGAAGCACGTCGAAAAAGATTTTAGAGCCATTACGCGTTTCGGAACGGCTCTGAAGTCCCGCGGCTTGAAACGGACTTGTCGTGGCGCCGTCAAAGTTCTGACAGCCCAGCGTGCAAATGTCGGTCGCAAGCGAGGGCTCGGATTCAGGGAATGTCTCATGTCGCGTAAGAGCTTGCATGGCCGGGCCAATTCACTTGTGTCGGCTTCTTTTGTGTCGGCGGCTTCGGCCTTGCTGATCGTTGTCGGAGCCGCAACGCTTGCGAGCGCAGCCGATAATCTCATCGCCGTCCAGTGGACGGATCCCGAGATCAAGAATTTCGTCGCCAACTCTGCGCCGCCCCGTTCACTGGGGCCTACGGCTGACGACCAGCTTTCGAAACTCAAGCTTCCGGTTCTGGCGTTCGATGCAACTCCGGGACTTGTGGAAAACACGTTCCGCCTCGGGCCGCGCCCCGCAACCGAGCGCGATGTCGTCATGGATGAGGCCAATCCCGTTTGGTACCAGATCGTCGAACGCTACGGCGACGTGACGGTGTCCGTTTCGGGTGACCTTCGCGTACAGCATGTTTTCCCCGAGTCGTTCCCGATCTACGAGAGCAAGAGCGCAGGCGCCGCGCCGCAGGCAGGTCCCGCAGTGTCCGTGTTCGATGACAGGGCGTCGGGCGGCGAGGAGGGTTATCTCGCCGAGTACACGATCAACAAGTTCGGCGTCCCCTACACGATCACGGTCGAATGCTCGCAAGAAGCGAAGGCGGAATGCAGCGACACCACGCAGATCGCCCGGGATAGCGAGTTACTGAAGCTCATCCGTGCCACGCCGCCCGCTCCTCAGTAAGCTGCGGGAAGTTTCGCCCGCCTTAGACCGCGATGTTACCCGTGATCACATGGCGTCCGTTCGCGGGCGGCGTCGTGATCGCGAGATCCGGTCCTTGCGCCACGCCATGATCCATGGCCCGGATAGCGCCGTCCTTCACATCCGAGATCGTGTTCTGGCTGACGAGGCACGTCCCCGTTTGCGGATCGGACGAAATCAGAATGCCGATGCCGGACGCGCGGATGAGATTGCCGGTGATCGAAACGTTGCGCAGATACGGCCCCCACCCGGCCGATATGCCGGCCGTCGGCGCGCCTTCGATGACATTGCCGGCGACGACCGTGTCCGCCTCGACACCGATGCCGATCCCCCGCTTGTCGACGGGCTCCCGCTCGCGCCGGAAGAGATTGCGCACGAGGTTTCCCTGCACGACGGCGAGCCGCCCGCCCTCGTTGAAATTGGTGACGGCGATACCGCTCGCCGCGCCGTCCACGACGTTGTTGGCAATCATCGCGCCCTCGAAAGCGAATTCCGCGTAGAGCGCCACCTCACCGATGGTGCGGCAAGCGTTACCGGTCATTTGGATGTTGCTGGCCGAGTTTCCGCGCACGGCGGAGTAGACGCATTCCGAAATCTGGTTCGATGAGACGATGACGCTCCCCGCGCGAAACACATTGATGCCGTTTCCGTTCTGCCCCGTGCCGCCGGATCGCGCCGTGATGCGCTCGATCCGGTTTCCCGTCACGATCGAGCCGTCCTCGCCAGGTGTGCTGCGCCAGATCTGAATGCCGTTGTTGCCGCAATCGCGGATGGTATTCTGCGAAACCGTCAGACCCTGCGCATCGAGGCTCATCAGCGCGGCTTCCGACATGCCGTCGATGGTGCATGCCGAGACTGTCCCCGAACACTTCGAAAGCGCGATGCCGTTCAGGAGGCCGTTCCTGAGCTCGAGATCGAGAAGCGTGGCATCGGCGCAATCATCCAGCGTGATGAGACCGGTGCCTGTTGCGGCGTCGATCGCGAGGCCGTTGCCGTCGATCGTGAGCTGTT